>RJWM01000333.1:0-52943 GCA_004363535.1 Dasyprocta punctata
ATGAATAAATATAATAGCATCACTTATTTTGTTACTCTGCATTATAACCATTTAGCAAGTTTTCCATTTTTTTAAGTTTTCCATTTTGATATTGTGTAAGTCATTCTAGTGGTATATAAAAGTTTTAAAAATAGTTAATTTCAATAACTTTGTGAATTTTTTCTTTGTGTGTAATGCTTAAATATATTTCTCAATTTTAATATAAGTGAAAACTTGATGTACATTTTCTATATTACCTCATCTGAAAATTAGTTTTAAGATATATATGGCAATATATGTGATTTCCAAAATGCAGCATGTCTGCTTCAGGCTATTTTTCTATTCTGTGACTTTTTTTAACTACACCAAGACTAAATTATTTTAGTTGTTGTAGTACTGTATGTGTTACAAACTTGTCAGCAAGCACTATGCATTTTACTGGTGTTTGGTAAGCTCTATGAAATGGAATTTTCAGCATAAAACAAGCATTTGCATTTTTTCTGGAATACATATACAATGTATGATTATTTCACGGATATCATTAAGTCACTTTACTCTTACATATATCTAGTAGCTATCTCTGGAGCACAAAATACCACTTACCCTAGACAATGCTAAAAATCACTACAACTAAAATTATGCAACTATAGAAATCAAATTTTCAGGGTCTGGGGATATAGCTCAGTGTCACAGCACCTACTTGGCAAGTGCAAGGTCCTAAATTCAAGTCCCAGTACAAAAAAAAAAAAAAAAAAAAAAAAAAAAAAAAAAAAAAAAAAAAAAAAAAAAGGAAAGAAACCACCAACTTTTTGGATGCTGTCAATGCTGGACATAATTTAACTTAGTTCATTTTTTTTTTGTAAATGTACCATGCTAATATTAATACTTTGGGAAGATTACTGAGGAAAGGAATGTAAGAGCGTATAAAGCAGTATTGAAATTCTCTCACAATTTATAAGAAACTCTGCAGTATTTATATTTCTACCAAATTGTCCAGAATTATATACCCCTGTCTTTCTAATTGTATATTATTTATTTTTCCACTAGGACTTGATGCTGGCACCTGCCACTTAGAGAAGCTTCAGATTTCAGTAATGTGACAAATGTTTCTAACTACTGTTAACATTACACATCATTTCTCATTTAGTTACCTCGTGAAGTCTGTCATCTCCATCATGATCATACACATCTTCTTGGCGAGAACAATGATATCATTGCTTGTATCATCCCATATTTCAATCTCAGCATCCAACTTACTCTTCACTTTCTTGAAATCAGCAACTTGCTCAGCAATCTTTTCCTTTTCTGCCTCAGGCAATTGAGTCATCTTAGCCTAAAACGTGTGATAATTAGATTTAAAATCATTCACCTATGTAGGTAGAAGTGAATGTTATACTGTATTCATAAAACTTTCATTTAAAATCAGAGATATTTTATAGTTTGTCATTTAACCAAAATTTCCTGGTTTATTTTTTCAAATAAAAATCTATTTAATATTAAAATGTATTGATATTCACACTAATACTAATGGTGCATTTTGACTATAACAGAACTTAACTTGAAGTGAGACCATTTGTACCTATCTATATGTGCATATATATTTAGGCAAATCCCTACAAAATAATACATTAGAAATAATCACAGTGTACATTTATAAATCATATATGTATATATATACATACATATATGGAGAGAAAGAAAAAATATAAAGATCACAATGATATATATGTATGTATAGCATATAAATATATTTGGTATGTATTAGTATTTAAACTGTTATTGGGAAGAACAAGAACTTTATTGACACGGTTTATTCAGGCATTACTCTCTAATTACTATACTGAGTACAGAATTGCTAATACAGTTAATCTGCTTTGGCATAATATGGATTATTTGGATAAGTTATATTTTTAACAATACATGAATTACAATTTTTTTGGACTTTTTTTGAGACAGGGTTTCACTGTGCAGTTCAGGTTGGCCTTGAATTCACTTTGTAGCCCAGGCTAACCTCCAACTATCAGTGATCCTCCTGCCTCAGCCTCCCAAGTGCTGGGATTACAGGCATGTGCCACCAGACCTGGCCCTACGAATTACATCTTCCATGTCCCAGTATAATGCAGGATGTGTAGAAAATGCCCTATATCCCTGAACCACCATATTCACAACATTAGCAGCTGGCCTATTACTTTTTTGTCAAATATAAACAAATCATTTTGGAGTAAAAATGATTTAATAATCTGAAGATCATATTTCATGAGATTGTTCATGTAGTGGTGTCACTGAAAAGAAATTTCAGCTTGAATGTATAACCCTTGACTAACATATACAAAGCCCTGGGTTTTATCCCCAGTGTGGAGTAAAAAATTTATAAATAAACTTTAGCTATATTCTAGCAGTAGGTGAGTGAATAGGTCTGAGCAGAAAATTTTTGAAAAGAATAGATCATGTTAGTGAAATTCATTTATTAGATTATTCATATGGAACATGTGATGCAGACAATACCCAGATATCAGTGTATAGAACGCCAATAGTTGAACAGAAAAATAGAAATCTTGAAAACTGTAGTATTCTGGATAAAAGATTCAAAATAGTGGAAACACAGTTTACCAAATCAATAGTATACAACAGCAAAATATGTAAATATATTAAGGAAAGTAATTAAATGAATGGTCAATAAAATTCAAACACAAAATAATGGTAAATCAGTACCAATATTCTGTCATTTACTGTTTATCATAAGCTTAACCTGGGGTCTAAAATCACTTGATGTCTGTAAAACTCTCAAAATTAATTAACCATGCCTAATTCTAACACATTAAAGTAAATAAATCATGAGGTTTCTAGATTTAAAGTGTCCTTTAAATTTCTTAGAATAATGCTTGACATATACTGAATGCCCAATAAATGACAGTTATTTCTTATTCAATAGGAAAATGATCAAAATATATTCATATGCCTAGCACTTATTATTTTTCTTTAGAAAATTTAATTTCCTTTGAAGGACCAAATTAAGCTGAATGAGACTAGGTTTTTAATTAATGAGCTATACATGTTCCCTTCTTTACCATCTGAAATAGTTCATGGTTTCTTTCCTTCTTTTTTTTTTTTTTTCTCTCAGGAAATGTGCCCCATGCAAAGCGTGGAAAGAAGAGTAACTTTTACTACTGCTAGCATATGGTGCTGCACATAAATGAAGACACAGCTCACTACTTCTGAAATCAAAAGTAATAAGCAAGCATGTTAAGTAAATTATAAGCCACCAACCCATTAAACTAGTTCAAAAATAGAAATGAATTTTCTCCATCTTGACTACTGGTCATTTTCCCTCTCCAATCTCATAAAAAAAAAAGTTTAAACTTTCAAATAATAACAATAGCAATGAGAAAGGTTCATGTAGGGTCTCTTTTCATACTCTCGTCAAAGAGGTACTAAATTTGTGAGGCCGAATCTAATAAATAATGTGGAAGTATTAAATGGTATCTTCTGGCAAATTGCACACTAATCACATGCTAAAGTTAAAATCACTCAAGAGGTGATCTGGACTAATGTCTTCCAAGTTCTGTTCCTTGAATGCCACTGATGTCCTACATGACCTTGAATAAGTTTTAATTCTCCTGTTTGTTTCCTCAGATACAAAATGACAATACCAGCTGCTCTCTGCCTGCCCTGTGGGGAACAGAGCTAATGATTGGATAACACTGAGGCTGACCCTGTCATGGACAGGCAGCCTATTGGCTGCATTCCGTTTCCTTAATAACATCTCCACACACGTGGCGAATTGCAATCAACAGACGTTTATCTCTGACAAGATAAGGGTCAAAGGTTGGACAATAGTCTGAAATATTAAAACTTTTAAAGAGCTCTAGTTCTTTTTCACAGTTGAACAACACCAAAACATTAAATTACTAAGTGACACCTTTACTAAAGGTTTTAAGTTCTTCTATGAATAATTTATTACATGCCATCAATCAATTCCAGTGACTACGAAACATTCAAATTAAGACTCAAAACAATACTTCTAGCAAAAACTGCTTATTGAATTATTTTATTCAGGATAAGAAAAGAATAGGTCAAACAAGAATTGACTATTAATATTAACTATTGATACCATATTATTGATTAGTTATATCTTAAAGGCAATAACGATGGTAATTAGTAATTATTCACGTTCCTCATAAAGAAGTCACTCTACTAGGTGCTTTTGAAAATTTATCTCATTTAGCCAGGCATGGTGGTGCATGCCTGTAATTCCAGCACTTAAAGACCTGAGGCAGGAGGATTGCTGTGAGTTTGAAGCCAGCCTGGGCTACATTGCATAGTGAGCTCAAGTCCAGCCTGAACTACTTAGTGAGACCTGGTCTTTAAAAATTAAAAATAAAAGATTTATTTCATTTTATGGCATATATATTACTAATATATCTGTATCTATCAATCTATCTATTTATCTATCTATATAACTATCAGAATTAGATCCATAGAAGACACATGCATGCCTTCTATAAATGAAGAAGATTCTCTCCAATTCTTTTTCTTTTACACCAGAACTGGTGATATTTGGTTTGTGAGTACAACTTGTATCAAACTCTGTAGAAAATGTAAGCCACACAACACATTTAAAGGAAAACTAAAAAGATTGAAAATTAAATTTTGTAATATTAGGAGATGGTTATAAATTATATTCAGTGTGGTGACCATATCGTGGTTATATTGATGGAGAATAGGAGAGATAAAAACTAGGCAAAAAGGAGACAAAAATCATAATTTTAGAAATAAAAACTTCAGCCGAGCATGGTGGCACATGCCTTTAATCCCACACTCAAGATGGTGAGGCAGGAGGATTGTTGTGAGTTCAAGATCAGCCTGGGCTACAAAGTGAGTTCAAGACCACCCTGAACTACATAGTGAGACCCTGTCTCAAGAAATAGGGCTGGGGATTTAGCTCAGTGGTGTAAGCGCCTGCCTGGCAGGGGTGAGGTTGTGCATTTGGTCCCTGATACCAAAAAAAAAAAAAAAAAAAAAAAAAAAAAAAGAAAGAAAGAAAGAAAGAAAGAAAGAAAAAAAGAAATGAAAACTTCAATTTTAGTACATACACCCAGTTTGCTCTCTCTCCCTCTCTTTCTCTCTTTCTTTCTCTCTCTCTCCCCTTCTCTCTTCTTTTTTCCCAGAACACTATAATCCTGGATGGTTCCTATACTCATGACAGAGTTCACTGATTTTATTCACAAGACTGCTTCTACAACATAGTTCAGAATCTGTTAACTGCTACTCTGTACAAAACATAAGAAAGTTTAGTTACCTGAATTTTATGCCCAAGGGTACATTAAATTGTTTGGAAGTAGCTAGGAGGCTTCATAGACTGAACACAAGGATGGAGAGAAAAACCAATGAGAAACACAACTCATGGACAATGGAGCCCTGTTTGATCTTGCAAAAGTTTTCCTGCTTATGTTCGGACATACTCATTTTATCATTGTATTACAGCACAGTATGACTTTGTTTGGTCATAGTACTGACAACAAGTCATCTATAACATCATCACCCAGCCAGAGTTTGTGGATATCTACTACATAATAGAATTATATTGCACAACTTCTCTCAAGGAGATGAACTATCCCCATACAGAAAAGATCAAACTATATTTTGAATTTTTTAGTTGGAAAGGAATACAATTTGAAAACAAATCCTTTGAATATTTTTTTCACTTAAATCTTGTAAAGGGACATAAATAGTATGCCACAAAAATGGGTGCAATTTCAGAAAGACGTATATGTCTATAGTTTCTATGCATATTTTCTTCTTAATATTTTGTAGTGAGTATAATTTTATAAAGTATACAGTGCATGAAATATATAACTGGATATTATAATAACAGATTTACCTTCCAATAATTAATGAGAATCTCAACATTTCATTTTATCTTTCTAATACATTTTTCTTGATAAAAGAATAATTTTAGCAATATAATATAGAATGAAAACATTCATGCCATTTTCATTGCATATATATATGTATGCATACATTGTTAGCATTTAATATAATACCATAATTAATGATGTAAATAAATTGCTGTTAATCACAGTTATTTTTACTTTAAAGCAGGTATTATACCTATAGTCACATCCAAGAAATATGCAAAACGTATCCTCATTAGACTATTATCAATCACATATAAATTGACCACATAAAAATGAACATTTACATTTTTTGTGCAATGTATGAACTATTTATCATTTGTAAAGAAATATAGTTTTATATCAACTTGGAATTTCAACAAATAGTATTTCATTGTACTACATTGCTGGATAATTATCCATATTTCTATTACTTTGTGATTTAAATTTAAATAAATCTGAATCAATCTTTTTTGGTTTCATTCTTTAGAAATTTCCTTAAGGACTTTATAAACTTAGGAGGATTTACAGCCCTTTAAGCTACAATTATTAATCGCATTTTTGCCTTTATTCCCTCATTTATTTCATTTAAGGTTAACCTATGATTGGTGTTTTCTCATTTTTTCTTTTATCTGACATCCTAAAATCTTTAAAAAACATAAATATCATGTATGTATAAGGAAAACATTATAAAAATATCTGAAGTTAACAAGGGGATTTCACAAATTGGGGCTGGAAATAATTTAACATCGTGGTATCTATGACTTTTACTTAAAACACGCTTCTGATTGGGAAACAAAGTGCAACTTACTGCCAGTGTTCATTTAATTTTCAGCAAAGGAAAATTACTAAATTTTATACATGAAAATACCATTACTAAAATCAGAGTGTTATAAAAAGAATGATGTCTTTTGCTTCCAATGACTACTAATACACTAGAATGACGTGGAAATAATAATAAACGTGAAACGTGTCATGGCAAACTTTGAGAGTAAGGTTAGGACAATAAGCAGCAAATTATCTTAGAGTAAATGCTGCAGCCATAAGCACAACTTCATGAGTATTCTTAGGGCAAATAGGGAATGAATTAATGATGTAGAGAATGAGAAAAGGCATTTTTGCCACATTTACAACTAAAGCCTGAAAATGTGCAAATTGTGGCTTTTTCCTTAAAGTCAATTAGAGGTATCAAAGAAATACTGCTCAAGTTAAATGCATAAAAAGATTTATTAAACATCATTTCAAAGGTGGAATGATTCAATTCAATTTTGCTGAAAGAAATAAATGGTGAGAATGTTTTTAAGTACACGGGTGAGCTTGTGGAAGAATACTAGAAGACATTTGAGGCAAGGTTGGTCAATATGATTAGAAATTTTTTGCTAATTGGTAATTTTCTAATTTAGGTTTTTATCATCTTGAAAAGGCTAGAAAATGAAGGCCATATCCTTTTGAGAATTTTATTTCAAAGGGATGACTCTCAGATCCTCAAATAAGATATTCCTCAAATATGGTTTAGACATACAGTGACCCCTAAAATAGCAAGAGTTCAGGGGTAGGGCTTTTGGACGATGGCTGGATCATGAGCACAGTATAATCTTCAGTAAATCTTTTGATAATTTCATGGTTAATTCTGTTAAGAGTTGGAGCCTGGTGAGAAAATGATGCCACTAGGAGCATGCTTTTGGAGGACATTTTGCAATGGTAAACAGAAGCACCAAAACGACACTCAAGATTTTGAGGCTGATTTATTTATGTCAACTGATTGGGATCATTCCAAAATATCAGGTCCTGATTTCTGGTGGTCTAGGGCTTTTATAGGATAAGCAAGTAGTAAGTACAGAGGCAGAATAGTTTATCAGTTGGGGATTGGTTTATATAATGTGCATCGTAGTGACAGCTATGCATCGCAGTGACCAGTCATTTCTAAGAGACAGAAGCAACCAGAACAGGAACAGGAACTATTACCTGGGCAACTATGAAACTGAAGTATACTGGCTGGTGGGGGATTGCATTTTCTGTTATAATATCTCTCTCCCTCACAGGTTCCTTGTTTCTCTCTCTACTTCCTGTTTGCCAAGAAGTGAACAGCTTTCCTCTATCAAGTCCTTATGCCTTGATGTTTCTGCCTTAAAGCCAGACGTGCATGGACTGAATCTCCAGAATTGTGAGCCAAGTTAAAACCCTCCTCATTTAAATTGTGGGTGTCAGGCAATGTAACCGAGCAATGAAAAAACTGACTAATACACCTTTGTTTTAAAACTCGCAAGAGGCTGGAACAGACAAGCAGTATCTCAAAGATGCAGAGAAGGAACCATTGCAAAATCTCTAAAGTAAATGCTCTAAGAATAGGAAAGAAAGAGATCTATAGTTAGGAATAATCTTGCCTAAAATGTTTTCCAGATGAAGGGGAAATTAAGGCTATGTTGGTCAGAAGTCTCAAGACAGCAAACTAAGTTCTAAGAAAAGATAAGTGCCTTCTGGAGGAGATAAGATACAAGTAGTTTCTTGCCATAAGTAGGAACAACTCGATTTTGGTAAGATGAAGTCAGCTAGAAGAATTGAAAAATTTACTGAACTTGACTTATCTTATGGTGGCAAAAGAAAATAATTGTTAAAAAAAAACAAAAGACTACCTTTATCATTTTTCAGTACCAAATGAGGAACAATTTGTAAAATAAAAGTTAAAATTCATAGAGTACAGTAAGTATCCACATATCCAAAGAAATAGAAATAAATACCTGAAGGAACAAATAAGAGAGAAATAATGGCTTGTCTAGAATTTCAAATTAACAAATATAGAAGAAGCAAGAGTAGTATAAAAATTGCTGTTAGGCAAACACCTCAGTGATAGTTGTGGCATGCTATTGATGAATATTAATAATAGCAGGTGACTGATTCAGAAGAAATAAAATTTAAATAATCTATAAGAATTTTCACCCAAGATATTTATCAATTTAAAAGAAAATAAATGAATAAATAAGTAAATAATAATTTTACATTATAGAGAGGTAGCAATCAAAATAATAACTAAGTAAAAAGATGAATATCATCAGAAAAGGGACTTACCAACATCTTGAAACCCCTTATTTCATAGACCAAGAATGATACCTTAGGCCTATAGCATTTCCTTTAAAAATACATAGCACTTAAAATCATGGTAAACACACAAGTCATACCCAAACCAAGGAACACTATAGAATACTAAATCTATATGTTTTGAAAGTATAGACTTCATAAAAAAACAAGTAAACACTGATGGATTGTCATAAATAAAATATGGACTCTTGCATTGGATGTTAGAACAGATGAAATACATTAGTGAAAAAATTTTTGAAATCTAAAATCTCTACTTTAGTTTGCAGTATAAAAGTAATATTGGATAAATAGATTCTGATTTTGGTAAACAAGTCCTGATAATACAAGACATAAACATTAGGGAAAACTCAGTGAAAAGCAAATGGAAATCTTCCCTATTTTTTTCAATTTCTCTGCCATTCTAAAATGATTTCAAAATAAAAATTTACACAATGCAAACTATGCATTCCAATATTTAAATGTACTTCACTAAATAGAGAACAATTTATGACACATACACTTTATTAAGTCCTCAACCTATCACCTCCTTTCTGGTATCCCTCCTTTAGCAGAACAATGTGGTGTTGTTAAATAGAGATCTAATGTCCAGGATATTATAACGCACTAGTTAATATCCATTTTCCATAAAGTGGAAAACATTTTATTAGTTACAATGATAGCTATTATTCTGACTACCCAGTCGCCCAACTGGACATCACCGTATATCAAATATAACTGTAGATAACCAAGTCCCACACAGATCAGTATTTTTTTTTATTACAGCTCGTTCAGTACCCACTTCCCCATGTGATTGACATTAACAATGGTAGTGACTCCTTAAAGAAAGCAAGCAAACTTTAGAAAGCTAACATTACAGGTTTTCAAAGCCGATCAGAATACTACATAAAAGAACATGAAGTTCTACGCAGTGCAAGACTATTCACAAAAGAATGGGCTTTTCATAACATAGTAATAGATTTGGATCTTCAAGCTCTCTGCAGTGAACTGAAATTTATCATACTGAACATGGCTTTTAAAATTCTAGATTGCCTGTCAAAATTCAGGCATATTCATAGAGTAAATGAATGCAATTGGCTCTAGGAGTATTAACTAATGTGGGATTACCTAAATATTTTAATATAATTTCATAATATATAATTCTATATTAAAAATACTGTTCTTAGACAAAGACTCATCTTAATCAGTTGAATGCTTTATTTGTACATATACTACATATTTCAATTTTCTATAAACTTAAGGTTAACTTAATACATTTCTAAATGAATAAATTATCTTCCCAGGGATGGTTCTTTATAATTAAAAAATAAAATTGCTTAAGGTGATATATAAGATTCAAGCTTCAATGGCACATTTGAATGGCTACACATCTACCATGTATTCAATTATGGATTCATTGATTGATTTTAAGATATAAAATCCTTGGGATCTCATAGGATAGAAAAAACTGGGACACAATTTAGAAATTAGCTTCCAGATTTTATGAACCCTTCTGATAAGCATCACCATGTACTCTTCCAGTAGGAAGTGATAAATACCCTTTTGTGATCTTTATGACAATTCAAAAGTTGAGACAATAAATGAAAAATCAAGTTAAGAGAACTTGCAAAGAATTCCTTCAAGTATGTATTTTTCTATTAGATTTGAAGGATTAGCCTTAGACTATTTCAAAGGACCGTCAAAGAGTTTAAAAGATTTGTCAAGCGAGAATAAAATGATAACACTTTTCAAAACTTTCAGGTTCCATTTTCATTCAAGATTATTAAGAAAATGTTTAGAGTAACATAGAATAATTCATAGGGAAAAATAAATGAAGATGGGTTATATGGATAAAGAGTAAAAGGAAATATAGCACAGTTTAAAAAAATCACTGAGGAGGAAGCCAAGAGTTGTTATTTGTTGGTATAATCTATTTGTCATTCAATCCCATGGGCCAGAGAAATTGTCAAAGTATAGTTCAAATAGGTCTAAAAAAATTATAGCTTTTCTGTGTAATGAGGTAGCATAATATAGTATTTTAATATTTTACCTTAACATAGTATATTATAGTTTTTCATTTCTTTTTTAATTCTTTAATATTCAAGAAGAAAATATTTGAAAAAGCATATTAGGGAGTTTCTCTAGAAAATTGTAAGGTTAAAATGTTATTCTCTTAATTCAAACAGTTTGTAAATATTGTGATGTTTTCAGATATTATTTTATGCACTAAAGTGGCTGACTTATTTTTATAGCATGTGTATCATGACACTGCATGTAGTATTCATAATTCACCAATCTACTACTTAGCCTCAGGACCTTGCGCTTGCTAAGCAGGCACTGCACCACTAAGCTATATCGCTGGCTCCCCAACCTACTTCTTTATGCACTACATTTTTGTTAAAGGAGTCCTCTCTACATGGAAAGCAGGTAATTTCATTCATTTTATACATTTGCATTAAAATTATTTTAGCTGGGCGTGGTGACGCACGCCTTTAATCCCAGCACTTGGGAGGCTGAGATAGGAGGAGCATTGTGAGTTCGAGGCCCACTTGGGCTACAGTGTGAGCGCAAGCCTGGCCTGAGCTACACAGTGCTACCCTGCCTTAAAAATTCCAGGTCTGTGAGTTTGGCTCAGTGGTGTAAGTGCCTGTCTGGCAGGCGCGAAGCTGTGAGTTTGATCCTCGGTGCCGCAATAAATAAATAAATAAATAAAATTATCTTATGTGGATACAATATGACAGCTATAAGTTCCACATTTACAAGTCCAACCAATTGTGGATCATAACTATTTTGTAAAAAATAAAATTAAATCTGAATTAACCATGTATAGGTTCTTTTTTTGTGTGTTTATCACCTAAATAGTTTGGTATAATAAGTATTTATCTATCATATACATTATATCAGATATCATAAATAATCTAGAAATGATTAAAGTATGTAAGAGGATGAGAACAAACAATATGCAAATATTATGCCATTTTATTTAAGGGACGAATATATGCAAAATTTGGATGTTTAGGGGACCTGGAATCAAGCTCCCTTAGACAAACAATAATATTTGGGTTAAAATTTGGCACAGTTAATGCCTGAGATTCAAAACAAATAAAACACAGTTTTATTGCTGCAACAATGAAAACAAAGGATCAACAGTCACACCTATCCTACATCAGCAGTACTATAAATACACCAAGTTTGTACAAACTCAATTCATATGATCAAAACACATACCAGTATAAAATAAACAAAATGTAATTCTTCTTGTCTTCTGAATATGATTTCAGAGGGGAAGACATCAGGATTAGAAAGGCATTTCACAGCTGACAAGAAATTTTTGTGTATAATTTCATTTAAGAACTAGAAATTCTCAACAGGCAGCACCTGATACATGAGCCTAAGCGAATACTAAGATAGAATATACATGAAGTAGCACCAATAGATGAGCAGAAAATGAAAATAAAATAAGGCCTCAGTTAAACTTTCAAAGGTAAAATTCCATTACGCTTGGAAAAATCATTCAGAAAGATATACACTGTTTACATTGATGACTCAATGCAAATAGCTCGCAAACAGTCTATTGTAATTGGAAACATTTTCAAAGTGAAAAAGGAGATAGAATGATTTTTGCCAAAGGTTGTTAAACATTGGATTTCATAGGCTGTGAAATTAAGACAAAACCAAAACTTGGAATAAACATATGTTTCTATATTATTCTGTTTTACAAAGTACGGCCATAAAACACACATTCAAAATAAAAACAAAAAGGAAAACAAAACTTCACCACAAAATACTTACATTTCACTAACAGACTAATTTTATTTTAAAAAAGTACTTCAAGTTACAAGATTTAAACATAAAAAATGATGAAACAAAAACAACTACTTCTAAGATAACTAGGCAATATATTTGTAATAGCCAGATCTTGGAAACAACCCAAGTGCCCATCAATCAAAGAATGGATAAAAAAGGTGGTATTTTTATACAATGGAGTACTACTCAGCTATCAAGAAAGATTGCATTGAGACTTTTATAAGTAAATGGACACTACTTGAGACCATACTCATAAGTGAGATAGATCAAACCCACATGTGTAAATACTGTATTGTCTCCCTAGTGTAAGAAACTGAAAAAGTATATATGATCCAAAATCTGCAATAAATACTAAGTAAGGGTAAAAAACAGCTCAAAGAGCAAAAGTAATTGGGAAGGGAAAAGAGGGAATGAGGGAAGGGAAAAGGAAAAGATATAAATCTGTAGATATGTATATGTAAGATAACTAAAACGAACACACTGCTGAATGTATTCATTATTGAGAAAGAACAATTAATACTCATATGATTAGATCAATTTTACATGTCTATATCTGTTAATGTAAACAACCATTTTGAAGATAACGATACGCAATATTGCAACCATTGTCAAGTTTCTATCATCCTGTTTTGTAAACTTGCAATGTTACTGTTGTGCATTTACTCTAGTCGTTTGTTTGTCTCTTTTGTTTTTTGTCTTTGTTATGTCTCTTTTTTTCTCTTAAATAAATAAAAAAAACTAGTGTTAATTTCCTACTATTTTTTGAAATTTCTATCCTTTTGTTTTGTTCTGTTTTTAAAATAAAAAAGTATTTCAACATCAAAATACTTAGGAAGGATCCAATCACAGAGGACAAATTTTTCCAAGACAGAAGGTTGGCACTGTGATTGGCTTTACATCATTCCTAATCCCCAAAACAAAATATCATTGTTATTTAGCAATCTGTTTGGGTGTCTGTCACTAGAGTGAGAGGCACGTGCTACTGGCACCTACTGGATAGAAGCCAGAGATGCTGCTAAACATCCTACAATACACAGAACTGAATCCACAACAGAATTACCTTGTTCAAAATTTTAATACTACAGCAACTGAGAAGGATTTCCTTACAAAGACACTTTGATGAAAGGCTGTTAGTCTCTAGTGCAGTCTAACTCCCAAGTACTAATCTGATCATGGAGCAATATTCTCCTTTAAATCAAGCTTAATAATTCCCACTGGAGCCCAGAAAAAAAAACACTTATAAGAAGCAGACACTGAAAATCACATTCATTAGGTATCGGGTGTAAATAAGACGTCTATTGGAAACTGGATTGGAGTCCATGTAGTGTTGCATTCTGGTTAAGAATTTGTTCTCATTTTGCCCATAACCTATGACTTCATATGACTGTAAAAGTAAAAGTGACACACTAATCTGTCAAAGAAAATGTCAAGACAGCCCAATATTGAGGGTGTGGTATGGATAATAATGACTGTTTTTATCCAGAGGTACAGTGAGAAGCGAGAGGAAAAAAAAAAGCTGATATGAATGATTTGAAAAGTTTGCAATTTCAACAGAAAGAAAGTACCTGCAAAGTTGCAGCCCAGAAGAACATAGTGGCAGAAATGACTAGCACTAAAATGAAGTTAACTACATTGCATCAGAACAATAGGGAAGATGGTTTAAAGGCATCTTGGGAACTGGTTTTAAGAGTGTCAAAGGGTAAAGAAGACTGAAAGAACTTGCTATCAGATAAAGACAAGACCAAACAAAAAACAAAAAAACAGGACCAGGTCAGGGATATAGCTCAGTAGCATAGCTCCTGCCTGGCAAACATGAGGTTCTGAGTTCAATTCCCAGTACAAAAAACAAAACAGAACAAAACAGCAACAACAACAACAAAAACAGGATGCCCTACTTAGTGTCGTAGAGGAAAATGTTTCTTTGGGTTCAGGCTTCCACTCACTTAGAGGTCTCTGCAGCCATGGTTCAAAGAGACCAGCCTACTACCTGAAAGATGCTAGTCCTTGGCAATATACAAGTTGTACTGGTTTCTCAGGCACACAAGATGCAAGCATTGTGGTCATGAAGGCTTCCTCCCAGATTTCAAAAGAAGCACTGGAGACTAGAAAACATAACCCTGGGCGGGCAGTAAATGAGACTGTGAGAGGAAAGTGAAAAGTAAAATGGAGACTCCAAGAAGCTGGAGATGCCAGGAATGTGGAATGTTTCCTGAGGAAATCTACAAGCAGTAGGGAAAGCCAGTTCAAGAAAAAAGGCAAGGTGGATGGAAATCTGTAATGCAATAAGGACAGGTCCATCCCAATCCTGTGAGGCTCGTGTCTCACCATAACTTGTCCTGAATGATGCACATTGAGCTGCAGGATTTAATGTTTGTTGTGGTGGGTTTCTGTCTTAATTTGGTATACAGCTCCTTTCTATTTTCTTGTCATTCACTTTTTGGAATGAGAATGTTTTCACTGGGCCATTTTATGTTGCAATTATTTAATTTTCTTTTTGATTTTTGCAGGGCCTCTCAGTTAAAGTTTGCCTTGAATCTCAGAAGAGAATTTGTACTTGAATTGTTTACTCATTTTTAATTTTAAGTTTTTAAATTGTCACTATGTTTGTAATACACAGTAATTACATTCATCTTCAGGAATTAGTATATATGCATACTGCATCATTTTTTTTTTTTTTTTTTTTTGGCACCGGGGATCAAACTCACAACCACGCGCCTGCCAGGCAGACATTTAAGCCACTGAGTCAAACTCCCGGCCCTTCTTTTTTGACAGAGGGTCATACTGTGTAGCTCAGGCTGGTCTTGCGCTCACGTTGTAGACCAAGCCAGCTTCGAACTCACAACACTCCTCCTAGCTCAGCCTCTAGAGTGCTGGGATTAGAGGTGTGCGCCACCATGCCTGGCTGGAGCATACTGCATCTTAATCATTTTTACCTCCCCTTTCCTTGCTGCCCTCACTTTCCCCAAGTTAAAAGCTAAAAATAAATTTCTGTGAAGAAAAAACAAATGGACACCAAGAAGTAGATAACCATCAATATATATCTAGAGGTTCATAAATTACAAAGCTATGCATGTGTGATAATTTCTAGTCTACTTGGTAAATTTCCAATTTGGGTATTTTATATATTCATTTTGTTTTCTAATTAATATTTTAGACTAGGAAGATCAAAAATTATGTGGTTTTTTTTTTCACAATCTCCACCCTGCTCAATTTGCCTTCTTTATCAAAGGAAAAGATAAAAGAGAAGTCCGTCTTTTGAGCTCTCAATCCAAAGACTCATATTTCTCTCCTATTCAGTATTGAAATCCAGTTAACTTACTCATCATCATAACAACTTTTTCACCTTCTCCATTCCTAAAACTCAAGTGTTAAATTCCATTATTTCTCATCTTAATGATACCAATGATTCCCCAACATCCTTCTTCCTCCTATATCATACTCAGACTATTTTCAATGAAGTATTAGAAAGACTCCTGCAAAAACATGTCAGATAATGCCACTTTCTGTCACAAAGACCTCCAGTGTCTCCCCTTCTGTGCAAGTAAAGACCAAATATCTTATAATGGTTTATTAACCCTACAAGTTCAGGTCTTTTTTGAGTTTTAGACTTCTTTCATTATTGTTTTATCTCACTAATACCCATCCTAAAGACATTTTCTCCTCAGGATTTTTCTACTTCCAATTCCATCTTTTGGGACTGTGTCATGGTGTAGAAATCACTCTAATTTAAGGTTAATGGAAGGCTAGACTCACTAATTAGCCAAGTAGTCACATATAACATCCCAAGATGTGACTTAAATTTATTTCTTAGCATTATAAATTACTTAATACATAGATTTTGCACATTTCTCAGTGTTAGAAAGTAACATTGTAAGTGTCAAGATGAAACTCTATAATTAATTGGAAGAAAAAAGCAATTTAGATTTTCATTACAGAAACTGTAATTACTGTAGAAACAAACTACATTCCTTTGTTTTATTTCACACTACAGTATATTAAAGAAAAGAAAATTCTAAAAATAGGAAAAAGAGAAGGTAAAGCTATAATAAAAGAAGATAATTTAATTTTTAAAAATTTGAATTTGGGTGTTGACAAATTATTTCTGAAGACAAATAAGAAAATCAATTAGGAAAAAGAGACATCTATAGCAATCATTAAATATTAGTTACTAAACATTAACTTTTACTTAGCTTTTAACAGAAACCAAGGCAGTCTAAAAATAAATATACTTTTTAAAAGTTTTATTATCTGTTAAGTGAGGGCATGTAAAGATATTTGACAACAGTCTTTCCTGTATTGTAATTTCAGGAATTGTTTATTTTTAAAAAATCCAAAACTAGAAGTTTTGGTTAATATAACACATAGTGCTTTAAATTTTAATTTTCTTGGTCTAAATTTTTATTTTGTGACTTGCAAAATTAAAGGGATGACACTAAATGTCTATTTAGGTCAAGAAGTACAATAAAAGATGAAACTGATTATGCTATTTTACAATTGATAGAGAACCATGTGGTCTCAGCATATGAAAATTCAAATGAACTAATTATGTTGGTCTTTAGATTTCTTCTTAGGCAAGTTTGGTATTATTAAATCAATAGAGGTTAAGATGTGAAGAAAACTCCATGAAAAAAAGGCAAGTTGAGCTCATTTAGAAGAATTTTTGGAAATCAAAGAAAGACAAAGTCCATTCAGATATGAGGAAGATTATGAAAATAACCTAAGGGAAAATCCTTATGAAAATAGATTATCAGGCATACTGGAGTCATTTTAGCAAACAAAAAGAGTTTTACAACCATATTTTAACCTCAACGAATTCAAAAAAATAATTTGGCAAAACTCAACATATTTTTGTGATAAAAACCCTTGATTAATTAGTCATAGAAGAATTTTATTTATTTATTTATTTTTATCTTTTTGAGACAGGGTGTTACTATGCAGTTCAGGCTGGTCTTGAGCTTATTTTGTAACCCAGGTTAGTCGTGAATTTGCAATGATCCTTCTGACTCAGCCTCAACTGTGATGGGATTATAGACATGCACCAGCATGCTTGGCTGTAGAAAGAATGTATTTTAACATAATAAGTACCACATTTGAAAAGCCTAAAGCTAACATACAACTTATAGAAGTTGGTAGCATTTTCTCTAAAACCAAGAGTAAGTCAAAGATGCTCACTCTACCATTTTTATACTAGAAATTCTAGCCAGAGCAGTTAGACAAGAAAAAGCAGCATAAAGCATTCAAGTAAGATAGCACAAAATAAAACTGTTTGCTAATTACATGATTTTTATTATATACAGAAATTTCAATGCAAAATTCTAGAATTTGCAAACAAATTAAAGTTTTCAAGTTAAACAAACAAAATCTGTAGTGTTTTTTCACACTAACAATAAACTACATGAAAAAGCAATTAAGAAATCAGTTGTACTCATGATAGAACTTTAAAAAAAATAAAAAGAAGCAAATTTAACCAGGGAGGTGAAATAGCTCTATTCTAAAAGGACAAAACATTGATGACACTAATTATAATTGGCACAAATAAGTAGAAAGTTATTCTCTACTCCTGCATAAGCAGAATTAATACTGTTTACATTTACTTATTACCTAAATCAATCTATAGATAAAATCTGTCAAAATCCCTGATGTCATTCTTCATGGAAATAGCAGAAAAAATATTGCTAAAGTTCCTGTGTAATCAATTTTCTATGGAAGCAATTAGAGGAAAAGCACAAAGCTGGAGACTTCATGCTATCTGACTTTAAGACTTAATACAAAGCTGTCATAATTAAAACATCATACTACTGGAATGAAAATAGATATATTGATCAATGCAACAGGTGTGTCTAGAAAATTGCACATTTATGGTCCATTGATTTTCAATAAGTATGCTAAGAAAATACAATGGATAAAGGACACGTTTTTCAATGTATTGTGTTGGGAAACTGACATACACAAGTAGAAAAATGAAATTAAGGGTCAGGAATTTAGCTCAGTGGTGTAGTACTTGCCTGGCAAACGTGATGTCCTGAGCTTTATTTGCAGTACCACCTCTAACCACTCCCCCCCCAAAAAAAGAAAAAAAAGAATCTGAGCACACACAAACTACAATTAAAAATACACAGAATATGATGTATATAAAAGTCAACTTAAACAATAAAAGTTGACTGAAAATGGATTAAAGATTTAACCTAAGCCCTGAAACTATAAAACTATTAGGAAAAAAATATTGTGAGAATATTCAACAATATTTGCCTGGGCAAATATTTCTTGTGTATGACCCCAAATGAATGGGAATTAGCAACAACACTAATGTGATAGCTAAATGTTGTGCCAACTTGAGTAAGGGATGTCCAGCTGACAGGTTTACTGTAGTTCTGGGTGTGGCTGGATGGATTTACTGATGATAAAACCCCTACTCTAATTGTGAGTGGCAATTAACCAGTAGGCTCGTAGTTTGAGTAGAATAAAAAAGAGAAAAAAGAAGCAAATTTCATTAGCGTTTCTTCAGAAGAGCTCTAGTCTTCACCATCTCCTTGGGACATCTGTCCCCAGGCTTCCAGCACAGATCCTTCAACCTTCCAACTCACTCTTCAGCCTCCCACCTCAGACTCCAGTCTTCCAACAAAGAACCTTCAGAACCTTCAGCTTCCACTGTGATTCTGCAGTGAGTTCCAGGTCCTTCTCCTCTGACTGGATTGTTCAGCTCTTCAGGTCCCAGACAGACCTTTTGCAGTCTTCCACATCTGGCTCTGCAGATGTGCACTGCAAACATACCTTATAAATTATATATATATATATATATATATATATATATATATATAGCACCCTAATGAGCTCTGAGTAATACAAATAATAACAACAAAAACATAAAGAAAATGTGATTGCAACAAACTAAAAAGCTTCTGCAAAGCAAAAGAAATAGCTTCATAAAAACACAAACTATGTATTGGTAGAAAATATTTGCAAGTCATAATCTGGTAAGGGATTAATTTTCTAATTACAAAAATCAAACAATTCAATAGCAAGTAGAACAATGCAATTTCAAAACAAAAGCATTAAAGGACCTAAATACACGCATCTCAAAATAAGGGATATAAATGGCCCATAAATGTATAAAAAATGCTGATCATCACTGATCAAAAGGAAATACAAATTAAAACTGCAAGCTATTACATCACAACTATTGAGTGGCTATTATCAAAAAGACAAAAGAAAAATGCTGCGAGGTAGCAAACTTATCTGCTGTTGAAAAAATTCAAATTAATATAGCTAATATTGAGAACAATATGGAGTTTCTTTAGAAAAGTAAAAATAGAATTACCATATAATCTAGTAATCCCACTCCTGGGCACATATCCAAAGGAGCTGAAATCAGTGTGCCAAACAGTTACCTCTAATTCATTGTTTATTGAGGTGTAAATCACAATAGTCAAAATTTAGTTAGTTCTCATCAGAAGAATGGATAAAGAAAACATGGTGTATATCCACCACTGAACACTACTCAGCATTTATAAAGGTGGCAGGGCTCTGTCATTTCCAACAAAATGAAGGATATTATGCTAAGTAAAATAAACCAGGCACAGAAAAACAACACATGATCTCACGTACATGTAAAATCTAAAAATATTTACCATAGGTGGGGGAATAGATGTGAACAGGAGAGTTGTTGAACAAAAGCTACAAAGTTTCCAAGAAGCAGGTGACAGGTGTAATATGCTTTAGAGATCTATTGTACAGATGGTGAGTATAATAAATAATCATGCATTGTATATTTCAAAATTATTTAGAATAGATATTAAATGTGGTTTTAAATATATGAGGTTGTAGGCCTATTTTAATCATTTCACATTATAAAAATATAAGAAAACATCACATCATAATTTAGATGTATACTGCTATAATTTGTCAATGTTAAAATTATGAAGAGTTTTTGGATTTAAATATCTTATATAGTCAGTAATTAACAGGTATTATAAGAACTTTGTAAAAATCTATTAATATTTATCTATTAATATTTATACTAGCAGACAGTAAGTAGTAGACATTAGTAATTTGCAGTAAGCTTTACCTTGTACAAGTAGATATGATTTTTGGAAAGAAGATCAAAAAATGTAATATGTTACAGTCAATATATTGAGTACCTATGTACTGCTAAGAATGCCTTATAAAGGAAAGTTTCTCTTTACACTCTGTCACATATACTAAATATGCTTGACCGAAGTATGCACCAAATTCTGTAAATATAAGATTAAATGGGAAAAATGTATTATCAGTGATAATGAAGTTTGAATTTAGCAGAATTGGGAAAGAGGAAAAGCAATTATATATGAAATTATTCACACATGATGGCAGTCACAGTGGGGATCTCTGTGTGATACAGATGCATGTTGGAGTGAGATTAGGCTTAGATTTAATTTGCAGAGAATCTTGAGATAATCTGGGACCCTAATGATAATGAGCAGGTAGTTACTAGTAAAGAAAAATGTTTGTGTTCTTGGGAGATGGATGAATGGTGTGAGGAAGAGCTAATGCCTTTCAAGCAACTGAGATTTCTGCAAAAGATAACAGAGTCTAAAGAAAGTAATGAAATATCATGTAAAAGAGGGAAGCAGGAAGCAGATTTTCAATTTCCCTTAAAAAAGAACGTTAAGGGTTTGTATTTCATGTCAAAGGCAAGGGGTAACACTGAGTTCTAGAAGGGATTTCATGTCCAGTGATAAAAATGCCAACTTTCACTTTAAAAATAGCTGTGAATGCAAGTGTGGAGAAAGGAAAGTTACAAAACTGGAGGGAGAAGATGATTCAGGAACCAGCTGTAGAAATCTAGAAGAGAAATACCAGTGCGTGAGGCACAGTGTTCAGGATGCTACTAAATGTTGCCCTCAGTTTGACTAAACTTTCCACAAACTTCTTGCTGAATCTAGGTCTCTGACCTTCGGTTTCTTACAATATTTGTCTGATGCAATGCTTTACTGATAATGAAGAAGGTAAAAAAAAATGAGCAATATTTAAAGAAATGTCCAGAAAACATTTTGGAGATAGTAAAATCAGAACATACTATATGATTAGCTATGAGAGTATTAAAAATTATTTCTGGGTTCAGATTCAGTCAACTGGAAATATAAAGGTGCCATTAGGAATACAGAGGTTTAATTAGATTCGTTGGGTCAGATGATTCATTTAAGTTTGTGTATAGTGAGATTCACAAGTATCTGTAAGCCATTCAAGGAGAGAAACTTTGCAGACATACAAATAATGTAGCCAGAGATCAAGATTCAGGACTGAGACAGAGTTCTGCACCTATGTGTGATAGCTGAGATCTTGGCAGTTACATTAGAGAGTTTAGGAAAAACAGAAATAATTAGAAGACTCTAGGGTTTAGGTCAGAGTTCTAATGAACTCTAATGTTGGAAATTGATAGAGGAAGAGGAAATCTTGAAAGCTTTAAATCATCACCCAGAAAAGTAAGAAAGCAGAATTATTGCCAAGAACACAATTGAAATTATAGAAACCAATGATGAGAAAATGCAAATGCACTGCCTGCTGTAATGCTGCTGAATCATATAATTTCATCCAGATTTGCCCAAACAGTTTTTCACAATAACCTAAACCAAATTATATCATAAAGAAGATAATGAGGTCATATCTCCTCATATTTTGCAGGGTAATTCAGTATAAATTTGAGTTATTGAAAGTGTACTTTGATAATAAATAGTGCCTATTAAAATGTTTTCATTTTTAAAGTAAACTACCCACCCAAAGCACTTTTTTCCTATTTTTTTAATGAAAGATATTCAGTTAATGGCAGATAGTCAATAATAAGGCAGCTTTTCTTATTACCAACACAAAATTGGAGTGAATATGGCCTTTCTTAAAATTCCAAGAATCGTCTTTAGTATTTTATGATTTGATATGTTCCAATTCATTTGCTGCTGTTGACATTTTTAGGTTGTGTCCAGTAACCTTGGTAACTGTTCATACTTCTGTCCTAATTTATTTCTATTTATAGAACTTCTGTAGAGTAAATGGTCTCACGAAGCTTTTTTGTGAAAGCAGAGCAGGTTTATAAGCTAGATGTTCTTAGTGAGTGAATGTTAAATGAACTGATAAATCCTGTCCACCAAGAGCAAATACTTTTTAAAATTTCATGTATATATGTATATATAAAACAAGGTGGTACAATCTCATGCTGAAAGAATGAAATAACTACACCTACATAAACAGTTGAATTAAAATTTTCTTAGTGTTTTGTTTTATTATGCATGCTCTATTCATTAAACTCAACCACAGCAAGTGGAGAAGACAATTTCAAATACCTTCAAACAAAAATACGCCCCCCTTAAATATGGTTAAAAAGTCCAAACAATTTTATACATCATCTATAAGACACTACCATCATATATAAACTGTGAAAGATAGAACAGAACCCTTGACTTATTTTTAGACATTGTTGGTTTTTAAACTATGTGAGAAGAGGGAAGAACCACTAGAGCGTATTTCCTTCTTGAATAAGGATACAGAAAAACTGTCTTAGATATGCATGCTGTGAATATTAGGATAAGATGTTCTCTTGTTTTTCTTCTTTTTAATGAGTATTTCTTCTTTATATAACAAGCAAGAAATTGAGCCCTATACAGTAGCTCTACATAATTTTATGAAGGTGGCTGAAAACTTCGTGAGAGAAAGGACAATATATACTCAAGCTTCCAAAGTTTTACCAAGAAGAAATGCCCCCAGTATGGTGCAAGACTTTCTTCATTGTTGAAGAAAATAAGAACTTAACAACTTAACAACTATTGGGTCAATTTTTTTGTTTGTTTGTTTTATTCAATTACCAAGAGCTGCCTTTTTCATCACTATTTTAGTTTTACATTATTTATGTGAACATATAAATGTGCTGTGTGGTAGATTAAAAATTGGTGGTCAATTTAAACACCATCTGAATTGAATCAGTGTGGTACTGAATGTAGCTGGTCTACCAGAGGAAAGTTACCAGCATGAAAAGGAGACCTGGGGGGAAAGAGTAGTATTGTGAGTTCTCGTAAGTGTTGTTTTTTGGAGCTGCTGATTCTTTTGGAGCTGTTGGTTCTCCTGGAGGAATTTGTCATGCTGCCTTCCCTGATGTAAACGTGGCTGTTATCATTCTCACTGAGAATGGCTGTGGTTCACTCTGGGGAAGCTCAGGTCCTTACTTTGAGCAGTGCTTACTGGCTCTGGAGGGGAAGATGTGTGCTGTTCAGTCTCCAGGAGAACCTTGTCATGCTGGCTTCCTGATATGGACTTGGGTGTTCTTATCATATGAGGAGATTGGGACCTTGTTGTCGCTGAGGATGGCTGTGGTACTTTTTGGGGAACACTGGTCCTTATTTTGAGCATCACTCCTTGGCTCCAGTGCGGAACCCTCAACCTACTACCAAAGATCCTACATACTGCTGCCATAGACTTTCTAGATTCTACCTTTGGGCTTTCCCAAAGCAGATCCACAAAACAGACTTACATGAGTCATTGTTGTGGGCTCTAGGCCTCAAGTTGGACTCATGGGGGACATTGTCATGGGTTCTACGTTTTCGGCTGAACTCATGCAGATTATTGCCATGGGATCCAGGCCCTTGTTTGTATTTTCCAGGTCTTTAGTGTGTAGATAAATTTCCTGCATTCTTGTATTTGACTGTGGGTGACTATCATAAAATAATACTATAAATTATGTGTCCTGTATGTAATCACTTTTCTGGTAAACCCTGACTGCAACAAAATGTGGTACCAGAGAATTAGGGTCATTGCTGTGACTATACCTGACCATGTAATTCAAGAGCCTTTGGGAATGGCTTATGGGAAGAGTTTAGAAAGGTTTGGAGATACTACATGAAGGAGTAGAGCTGGAATACCTTAGGCTGTTCTGCATGGGAGATTCTGGTCATAACTCAGAAGACCAGAAGGCTGATAGAAATCCTGCCAGTAGATATCAGGCTCTGGATGTCTGCTGGGAAGGACTGCATTGGTTGTTGGACTCCAGATGTTATGACTTGAGATTGAGGGCGTTGGACTAATTAATCTGGCAGAAAAAATTCCAAGGCAAGTTGAATGTTGAGGCAGTGACATGGCTATTTTGGGGGCTTTTAGCCAGATTTATGTTGTGAATCAAGAGCAAAGGGCACAGCAGGATGATTTAACATAAAATTTAATTTATAAGTTAAACTAGTAAATATGAATAACTAATTATTATGGTTTGAAGGTTCCCCAAAGATCCATATGTAAAAGGTTTGGTTGACAGACTCTGATGTTACTGGGAGAGAGTACATTTAGGAGTTGGGGTCTAGTAGAAGAAAGTTAAATAACTGAGGGTATACCCTTCATGGGGATATTGGGATCCTGATCTCTGTTTGTTTCCTTCACTTCCCAGTCACCACAGGTGAGTGAACAAATGTCTCTTCTATAGACTTTCACCATGATGTGCTGTACAAACCCAAAGTAAAAACAGCCAAATGACCATAGACTAAAACCTCCCAAACTGTGAGCCAAAATACACCTTTCCTCCTTCTAAGCAGATTATCTCAGATACTTTCTCACAGTGTTAGCTAATTATTAACTAATAATAATGCTACACTGATTATTCTCAACTAATAATTAAATAGAACAATTATAAAAATAGACTGTAAAAGAGTTGTCAGTATCTCTCCTCTTGAGCTTTAGAGGTAAAATTAAGTGAAATAAGGGTTACTTGAATATAAGCACAGAAACACTGCAGTAGTGGATTTGAAAATTGAGATCACTACTGAATGATTAATGGACAGGTAGCTTATATAGCTTGGATCATCTGGACAAAGAGTGATTCTCCACCCAGGTAGAGAAGAGAAGGATGGGATGAAATTTCATCAAGCTCCTGACAATGGTGTGCTCACACAATTTAAATCTTATGAACTGTAAACCAGGTATCGTGGTGCATGCCTTTAATCCTAGCACTTGGGAGGCTGAGGCAGGAGGATTGTTGTGAGTTTGAGACCATCCTGGGCTATAAAATGAGTTCAAGGCCAGCCTGAACTGCATAGTGAGATCCTGTCTCAAAAAATAGGACAGGGGATTTAGCTCAGTGGTGTAAGCACCTGCCTGGCAGGCGTGAGGTGGTAAGTTTGATCCCCAGTACCAAAATAAATTAGTAAATTAATAAATTAAATTAAATAAATCTTATGAATTGTTTATTTCTGGAATTTTCCAACTAACATTTTTAGACTGTGATTGATACAGATAGTTGAAATCCCAAAAGGCAAAATCATGAATAAAGAACTTACGAGTTAATCAAGAGTTGGTATTTATGAAATACCTTAAGCTACACAAAAGAAGTAAAGATACAGATGCACCTCAACTTACAATGGAGGAATGTAGTCTGATAAACTCAAAATTTGAAAATATCATAAGCCATAAATGCATTTAATAAACCTATCATTGCAAACAGCATAGTTTTGACAATACTGTTTACCATAAAGAAATAATTGCTTACCCTCATGAATCTATGACTGACTGAGAGCTAACAGCTTGCTGACACTGCCAGCATTGTAAAAAAGTATCATTACTAGTTTTGGAAAACATCTAAATGCTAAATTCAAAACATGGTTTGTGGATGCATATTATTGTGACACAATTATCAAGTCAAAAAGTCCTAAGGGAAATCATTTTAAGGGACTGTCAGTAGAATACTAGCAGAAATGAGTTGACATCTTTTATATAATTTTATACAACCAAAATTTATTGATAACTTCCTATGTGCTAGAAACAGTTATATTTTTACATACCTAATTCAATCTTCAAAGATCACCATAAAATTGGTGCTATCATTGCCACAGTCTTACACATGAGAATATTCAGCTTCAGAAATGTAAATTTTCCAACATCATTGAGCTAGTATTTAGTACAAATAAAATTTGAAGCAATATTCAAGTTCTATCTTCTGGACTTATCTGTTCTAAAATATTACTAGAAAAGGTGAATCACTTGCTCACCCATTGCACTTCCTAAACTCTTTTGTTAAGGGTATCCTTAAATCCATACTTGTTCCTAAGCAAGTTTGAGGAAAATTTTCTCAGCTGTACCCTGCTGTAGGGACTTAACCAGTTTCCCAAGTTTCTACCAGCACTGCTCTCCCCTATTATAGAAACTAAAACAGGGCAAAGGTCTAGAAATTAGACTTTTTCTCTTAATGAAATGTCACAGAGGTCAATGTAATGAAAGGTTGAATGAGGAATAATTACCTCTGCTTTTCTGGGAGACTTCAGATTCTCACACTGTGAAATGCAATCCTATGCCTTTACTTCACAAACACTCCTCTTCATCAAGGCGAAGTGATCCACTAAGGGAGACTGCCTGGGGCTGAGCTTCACTAGATAGTTTCTGAATAGTAACTCTAGTGAATAGTTCCTGATTTTATTATTGATTGTAGGATGGGGGTATTTAGAAATTTACAGAGTTTACAAGGATCTGATTTTAAATTTCATGGTCTTGTAGTTCACAAATCATCTTCCTAGTATAGGATCATAATATCAAATTCTAGCCTATGGACTGTAGTAGTAGTAAGGAAACAGGATCTTATGGAAGATGACCTTTTACCCAAGTTTATAAATGTGCTCTTCTGGAAACAACCTGCAGGTAGAGCCTGATGACTAGTATTTGGTCCTAGGCAACATTTCAATAAACCACTTAAATTCTTTGAATTAAATTCTCTAATTAGTAAAATCAAGGGATTTTTTTTTTAAAAAAAAGCTCCATAGATTTTGTTAAATAAGATAAACAATTTGGAAATATTTTATAAACTATAATGTTAAATAGTATTGCTGTGTTTAAATATATAACAGGTTTAGCATGTACTTAGTATAACCTTGTAGGAATTTTTTAGGTCTTACAAAAATCTGACAATCAGTAATTTTAAGGAATTTATTTTCTCAATAGAAGCCTATTTTCATGCCTTCTCCAAATTTGAGTTTTTAGATAAAAGTTACTTATTTTATTCCTTATGAAAGTATGAGCAGAATGAACAGTGAACTCTGAGGAATATGCTGTGAAGCTCTTTGGTTATTGTGGAATGTTTCACTAATGGACGTCACCACAGTATTAGTCCATTGAATATTCATGTTTAATAATTAAAATAATCACTAATTTCCATTGCTGTTCCATTGCTACTTCATAAGGCATGCACTGTTTTTCCTTTTACTATTTTCTTTCATTGGCCATGAACTTTATCTCGCTATTTGTTAGTTACAGACCTTTACAATGCCTAGTGGCATTTGCCACCGTTGACAGCAGTAACGGATGATGTTCAGCCAAAGCTACTAGGAATGAAATGTAGAAAATAAAATTATAATAAATAACTGTCACTCCATTATTAAACAGTATCTGAAACTGGGTCTAGCACTTGCTCAATAGAGCAGAGTCTGCATAATCTAAGAACTAAAGAGTCAGTTTACTGTTTTGCAACAGCAGCAAGCAAAAAGGAATGTAGACACCTGTCTTGTACCATGACCAGGAATTCCACATTGAACATAGATGGGAATCAAAATAATTCTCAACAGAATCTATTTTAAAAATTTAACAGTACACAATCAATTTTGGACAAATTAGAATTTTGAATAGAAAGCAAAGGTCCCGCATAGACAAGAAACTGAACCTATTAACATAGTAAATATGAGATTGTTGAGGATATAAAATGTCTGATAAAGATTATAAAAACTATTTGATGATTGAGCTTGGTTCTGGCCAGGTTCTTTGCTTTGGAGGGAGATTTGAGGTATTCTTCTTGTTCATTCAGCTCCAGATAAGAGAATGAGTAGAAGGGCTGGGGATTTAGCTTAGGGCATAAGCGCCTGCGTGGCAAGTGTGAGGTTGTGAGTCTGATCCCCGGTACCAAAAATTAAAGAAAAAAGAGAGAGTGAGTAGAATCTATTGTAATAGACTTGGGAGATATATGATAAAAATGGTGTTATTGGAATTAAATTCCCCATCCTATAAAATAATTATTCTTTAAAAGTTAAGAAGAAATGCTTAACTTTCCCTTCAAAGACAACAGTAGCATCTTTGTTTTTCTTTCTTACTCCATGAATGATAATGTATCAGGTTTGTTGCAGTGGTTATGGCTTACTTATTTGGTTTCTGGTAAAGGAGTCATAGTACTAGTTTTATGACCTAAATACTAGACAAGTTATATAAATCTGAGGTTAGAAATCTTATTTATAAAATGGAGACAACACTATCAAAATAACAAAGTTAATGTGAGATTCACTTAAAATGTAGGAAAGTTATGCTTCTTTGTTTTTCCCCAAAAGAAGAATCTGAGAATAGAAGGTTGTAGCTTTGGGGAACAGATCTTAGGGAACAGCAGTGGGACCCTGACAAAAAAGAATCAGATACTGGAGTGAGTCTAACTTTTTTTTACAATGAAGCCAGTTATTACTATTGAAATATAAAAACTCAACCCCTTTGGGAATCATTAGAGCCATCTGCCACTTCAGAATAATAAAGAATATATTGATCAAGAGTTTCTCTATTGGATGTCACTGCTTCCTTCTTGGCATTGGAGGTGGAAATATATGAATTATAATGACTAAATATTTTCCAAAGGGATTCCACAGTAGTTACAAGGAAGCCCCAAGGCAGGAAGTCGATAAATTCAGAGTTATTTGGAATTTATACAGAGAAGACATAAAGAAGCAGAGGTCAGGCAGGTTGAATAGAATGTTACTCAGAGTAGATCTGATGGTCAGGGACCTATCTTGTTTCTAAACCTGGTTAGATTATCTCCCAGGAGCATTACAAATGATGGTATTGCCAGGAAACTGCGAACAGTGCAATAAAAATTCAGGATGTGGAGCATTTTCGGTGTCATCTCTACAAGATTAGAAGAAGTGGCTTCTATGAAAGATTTAATAATTTTCAGAAGCATGGAGATCATCAGTTTTGTGACCTATGATACACAGGGATCATTTGTCTTAGTAATATTCCACACAATGAAAAACTGTAAGTAAGAGTAACGATAAGAAACATCTGCTTTCTTAGCAAACAGTTTTAAAGCTTATAAAACACTCCTATTTATTATTATTATTATTATTATTATTATTATTATTATTTCTCTTTTTGAGACAGAGTCTTGCTATGCAGTTCAGACTGGCGTTCAGCTAATTTTGTAGCCCAGACTGGTCTCAAACTTGCAATCATTCTCCTGTCTCAGCCTCCCAAGTGCTAGGATAATAAGCATGTGCCAAAACACCTGGCTAAACACCTGACTCCTTATTAAAGTTAACAGTATTGTGAAAAGGGATATTATTAACCTCATTTATAGATAAAGAAATTTGAAGTTTCTAAATTGTAACAAATTTAACTGATTTTTCACTTGTTTATATGTAGTAAATCAGGATGAAAATCCAGACTAGTTTATACTAATCCTGGCATTCTAAAAATTACTTTATCTTAATAAAACATCTTTCTGTCATTATGTTGTAAACCCTGACACCTGCTTTGCACCTCCAGTGATTCAGCATCACTCATTTCACTGAAAGCATGTGCGAAGTTTACCTCCAACAAAATGTATTCCCAGTTTGACTGCTGTTTGTAAGATCTGATCTCTTCTCCATGATACCAGATAGATTTCAAGATTAAATCCAGATGCTGTGTGCCATGGATGATTTCTAATGTGAAATGACTGCTATAGAACTAACAGCCCAAACAATCAGTAATAAATGAAAATCCAAGATGGTGGCATAACCCAAGTACATTACCAAATACTAACTGGCTATGTCATACTGGTGTCTATTTGCAGTACATGCCTCTCAGGTGAAAGATATACATGGAATACTCCTATTTTCAATCTTACAGAAAAATATTTCTAGCAAAACACAGAATCTCATGGCTAATAAGACAATCTCAGGACCTGCAAATACGGAATTTTCCTAAAGTAATATTTTTCACATTATAGATCATTGTATTTTCTGTGCTTTATAACAAATGAGAAAATATTTGGTTAACTACAAAAACAACTAAAATCATACCTTGGCACTCACTGTTAGTTCATTTAGGACTCCTGGTCAGTGGCAGGATTTATGAATAACAAATGAATTTATTTCATAAGAAATAATTTAATTAGAAATAATTTGTGAAAGTTCCCCAGTACTTTCACATTTTATTGGGCTAATACTAGCCTTTGCAGGCTAATATAAGCTTTTTAGGTTTAGTAGTATCACTCTCAACTTTTAAAAGCCTCAGGATTAGCATGCAAAATGCACAAAATTACAAAACAGTAACCAGTACTATATGGGAGCTCTGCATTGCTCCTGAGCTGCCATGAAACTGAAGAAAACATCCAGTAATGAAACACTTTTTTCTCTTCAAAAAAGGATAAGTACTATGTTTGTAGAGTTCTGGAGCCAAGGAATACTGACATATGACTCTACTATATAAATGCTAGGTGTTATTGGTAATAAAAATATTTTACTTAGCTCTAAGGTGACAGTTTTTAACATTAGTTCATCTATATGAAAGCAAATAAATATATTTTTGCCAATACCTTTTAAGATTGAAAAAATGAACTCAGAAAGAAAAGTAAAAACAGAATCTACGTCTTTGCCTTTGATTGATATTAAATATTTTTTAAGTTTTTTCCTTTATATTATTTGGAAATAGAAATCCAAAGCATTATAAGCTACATTTGGTAAAGCTTAACATTTGTTTCAAATCAGTTTCCATCAACCTTATTATACAATGGTATATGAAAACACTTCAGGAAATACCAGTATTTTGACTTAAGGAAATGTGCACTCACACGCATTCCTAACCTATGGTTCACTAAACAGATCCTTGCTTGAAATACTTCAAAAAAGATCATGTAACAACAAGGCTACAAAAACACAGTATGCTCAAGATGTGCTACATAAAAGCGTTTCCAATCAGACAGGTCCATGAGCAACTAGGATACAGTTATAAATTTGCTTTCCCAGATCAAATTTTGTGGCATTGAAATTAATTATCTGAGTAATAATAGTAACAATGATGATTATAATGAAGCATACTATTCCTGTTACTTCTGTTATTACGAAGAATAATTGATAATTATCCAGAACTTACTCGAGGTAGATGCTGTTTTAAGTATTATGTCAATGAACTCAGTTAATTGCCACAAAAACCCTCATATAGATGGTTTTATAAGCATTCTCATTTTACAAAAGACAGAACTGGACAGAGAAAGGCTGACTTTCTCAGGTAATTCAGGCACGAGAAAGCCCATTCAGAGGCAGTTCCTGCCAGTCTTAGTTGCTATGCTGCACTACCTAGATCTTAGATCCAAGTTCTGAGGTTGAGTCTACAGTTGCAGGTTGTTCCTGGCTACAGTGCCAAACTTTCAAAAATGTCCATGCAGTGAGGACAAATAAAGTGAAGTACAACTTTTCAGAGTAATACAGAAATTGGGATTAATATCTTCAAAACTGTATAGTGTGTGCATGTGTGTGTGTGTGTGTGTGCGCGCGCGTGTGTAGGGTAAGTACCGAAGAGGTCATTGCAGACAAGAAAAAAAGTGAGAAGTTTTTGGTTTTTCTTTTCTACTCGAAACAAACATGCACATATTTCACTTCTATATTCACGACTCTTTAAAAGATCAAAACCAATATAGAGTGATTCACTATCTGACCTGAAATGGCCTTGTGGTGAGCTCTCAACGGACACTAGATAATTCACTTATGCTACTGCTTCTGCATTCTAAGGCCTCTCTCCCTGTGCTCCAGAAAAAAACAATTCTACATCCAAGCATCTCACTCGAGAAGAGCTGCCTCAACTGACAAGAAGAAGGCACAGTCCTCAAGGGGACATTGCACTGCTCTCCTCCCAGGGAGCTGACATACCTGGTCAGTCTTTCCTTCTGTCTGAACACTGGTGTGGCTGCGAACCTCATGATCCTCTTCAAGATCAGAAATATCCTCAAGTTCCTCTGGGGTCTGGAAAAAAGAAAATAAGACTTTGGCATGAAAATGGAAAATTCCATTTTTGCAGATTTGGAAAGGTGTCTGAATTACTTCCCAAGGGTAATCAGGGTTAACATGTGACTTAGTAATTCTACTCCTAGTTATATACTGAAGACAAACGAAGGCATAATTCAGTACCAAAACTTATGCACAAGTGTTCATAATAACATGATTTATAATAGCTACAAATGTGGAAACAACTCAGACATATACTAGCAATGGATGGATAAAAAAATGTGGTACATCTAGAGAATGGAATATTATTTGGCCATTGGAAGGAAACACATACTGATAGAAATTGCATCATCATTATGCTAAGTGAAAAAAATCGAGTCACGAAGTTCACATATCATAGGAGATAAACGTGATATAAAATATCTAGAATATTATAATCTGTTAGAGCATAGATTTGCTTAGTGTTTCACAGGAGCTGGAATAGGGGGAGAAACAGAAAATGATTGCCAATGGGTATGTGGTTTCTCTTCGGAATGATAATAATAATGTGGAATTAGATAGTAGTAACATCATGCAACCTTATGAATGTACTAACAATCATTGAGATTTACACTTTAAAATGGGTATATAATTTAAAATGAGTATATAATTTTAGGATATATAAGTTAAATGACAATAAATTTTGAAACAAGAAAAAAAACAACAATGGTACAAAGTACTATTTTACTCAGCCAGTAATGGTTTGGCTAACCAATGGATGATTGGCACAATTAAAAGTGCTTACAGTAAATAAATAAATATTAAAATTATAAACAATCAAAATGTCACCAAGATTATCAAACAATTAAATTTTCTAGGAGCTTATGCAGTGAATAATTTAACTTGAACTTCAGGATGCATTATAAATAGCCAATGCATATTCCCTTTTTTAATTTTAGTTTGAACATCTCCTATTTGGGGAAGTAGTTTGTTCAGATATTCCCTAAACTGGCTTAGATACACTTGCAAATTGTTTCCTAGTCCTTCTGCTTTCTCTGTCATAGAGAGCTAATTGCTGAGCTGTGAGGCAAGGACAGCTCTTCCCTGCCTACTTTCTTATCTCTACAATCTAACACACAAAAGCTTATGATTGAATGAAGCAAAATGATCAGTGATAGCAGTAAAGACACCTGGCAGTGACAAAAACAAAGTGGATCTCACACACATACACACACACACACACACACACTCACACACACACAAATACGTCCTGACTACACATCACTAGGCTTCCTTTTTCCACATTTTGAACCAAGATTTTAATTTTTCTGATAAGAATGTGGCTATTGAAGACTAACCACATTGATCAGCTCTAATTTCCTTTAACATTGTTTTGCACAAAGTATTTTGAGTATTTTAGTGATTGCCAAGGGACTGCCTTTAATTGCGACCACTCTAAAGATAAGGACAGGTAATGATTAACTCAGTGTAGAACAAAACTACTCATTTCCTGTCTATTAATGACTTCAGATTCTGTTTTATCTCATGAATATTTAACCAGTATTTTCTTTGTTCTCAAACACTTGCACTGAATACCTCCCATTCCTCTACAGAGGAGACTTTTATATTTATTTCAAACATCTTCTATCAGAATTTAATAGTTTCCCTCTCACCAATATCCTTAGTGTGCTGAACATTTGTTATCTATATGTCGATCTTTTTGCAGTTCTTTGCTATAACTATGAACAGCAATGATCATAGGACAATTTATTCCCTCTTCTTAAGTATTAGTAACATGAATTTACCAGTATGCAACTTCTAGAAAATCATTTGTTATTAGCCATTTTGTATATTCTTTTAACATACTCTAGACAAAACATCTATGCGATTTCCTTTCTTGATTCATCAGAAGGCCCTTGGACTACGTGAGTATATTTGGTAAATTAAATTCTCTTTCTTAAAACTTGTCTCTTTCTTAAATTGGGACCCTTTGGTGCTGCTTCTGTGATTTCTTTTCTTTAAATGGCTTTGTTTATTACTTGAACTATAAGCTATCATGTAGTGACACATAATTTTACCAATTCCAGTGTTTTAGTCAACCCCAAGCTGAAGTAGGACACCAAAAGCTAAGAGCAACCATTGTTGTTGGAAGTCAAAAGTACCAATTTATTGCTGGTGATGCTAGAGAACAAGATAAGTGTACCAATTACACCCCCATATTTCTGTGCTTTTCTTTGTCTGTAACATGGCATTAATAGCTTACTTGCAAAGTCACCCAAACTGACCTCTTCTTTTCATGAACAAAATCAGTGGGAGAATGTTCATAACACTTTTTGGCAGCATTTCACATTCTATAAGACAAGAGATGGGATGGTACCGTGAAAATAAAAAGTTAAATGCATAATGTAACAACTTAAATTAAATGGAAACTAAGGAAGAGAAAAGTTCTCAACCAAGTTTTGGAGTAATACATTAACTTCTCTGGCATTAAGGACAAATAATAAAAAAGTAAACATCTTTTAAAAGGAGGAAGAATTATGAGCTGTCTTTTATACGATACCCTTAAAAATAACACGATTTTATTCAACTGGAAATTTTAGAAACCTGAGAAAAGTATGTGTGATGGTGGGAGTTTTGATCAATTTCAATATAATGAGAGATTAATTGCCTCTGAGCCTATGTCATATAGTAGGAATATCCTATATTGTTCAATAACGTGAGCCTGAATTTGAATTCTGGCCCTCTAGTGAGTGATTATGGATCTTTCAGCTAACTGTGTACCTTCGAAACTTTGGTTTCCTCAGAACAAAATGTGATATTACCTTATCCTGAAAATAATTGTGACGCTTAAGGCTGCTTTATGTTTTAAGTTTAGTGCACAGATCTAACTGTGCAACTGAAGTTTGTTTCTTTTTCTTATTATTCTCTCCTCTTTCTCTACTATCTATCCTGTATCCCATCAAATTCCTATATACTTTGTCAAAATTTTAAGTAAATTTGTATCCCTCCCTTTTAATGCAAATTTATTCTTCAGCTGAAAACTTAGACAAGTTTCCAAATATCTCTGTACCACAGATTCTTCAGATATTGTCCTGGAATAGCATGGTGCTTACTATCTGCTTGTTATATTCATTTAATTTTCATTATAAAACGTTATTGTGCTAAACAAAGTTTAATATAGTCTCACATGTACTATTTTTTTAAATCTAAATAAATCTCTCTCTTGATTGACTTTCCTTCACATATTAGGTTAAAATTATCTCCGAAAGTGCACTTAGTAAAGATTTACTCCAACAAAAATTCTTGAGGATGATAGAAATAACATTTTTCCTCTACATTGGGCTGTTTCTAAACCTAACCAAGATGAAATGCCTCATTTTTTTTCCTGAAATAGATAGTGCTAATAAAATCAAGAATTAATCAGTTGCCTCTCATATCAGAATCCAGGAGTTATTTCACATTTTCCTATTTCAATGCTTTCTTAATATAAAATCTTTGGTAGGCAGCCCCAAAGTGATCTGCAATATGGTTTACTTTCTTAACCCGTGAAATAGTAAAACTACAATTACTTACTGTTACTGCAAAAAAAATAAGATGATGGACTAAAACATTTTCCAGTGACTAGGAAATACTGAATATTCAACATTATTTGTGATCACTACACATTATCATGATTTGTCTTATAATATCTCATTTTACACAAAAAAAAGGCCAACATAGTATTGCACCAGAAAATTCCAGGTTGAGAAGCTAGGTCAGAAATAAAGTAGTGTGTATGTTGTGTGTGTGTGTGTGTGTGTGTGTGTGTGTATGTGTATATTATTCATTATTTTTCTAACATCCCTAATGAAATGAATAGATGACTTTATTTTATTTATTTATTATTTATTTATTTATTTATTTTCGCAGCACCAGGGATTGAACTCACAACCTTGTGCCTGTCAGGCAGGTCCTTAAGTCACTGAGCCAAACTCCCGGGCCTGGTTTTTTGAGGCAGGGTCACACTGTGTAGCTCAAGCCGGCCTTGTGCTCGCGTTGTAGCCCAAGCCGGCCTCGAACTCACAACGCTCCTCCTACCTCAGCCTCCCCAGTGCTGGGATTAGGTGGCTTTATTTTAACTGAAGATTCAATTTTATGAACTTCACGATTATTTAAACTTGAAATTTAAAGAAGAAATCTTTTTTCCTCAAATATCTTAACCAGAAGGTAAAGAAAGAAAAAGGGGAGGTAGAGGTAGAGCTGGAAGTGGAGGAAAAAGAGGAGGAGGAAGAGGGAGAGAAAAGATAGAGATGATAGGAAAGAAAACAGTACTTGGAAAAAGGAGTTATATGTGGTTTACTATGAGAATTGCTTGAATTGTAAATCATACTCATGATTTAATCATAAGTCATACTTTTTGGACTATCTTCCTCTCATTTATTAAATTCAAATAGCCACCATAGCAATGTCAGTGGTGGTCTGACATGCAGAGAAGCTCTTGGGAAGGATACCAGGTGTTCATCCCAAATAAGGTGCTGACATCATATGGCATTGATTTAGCTGGTAACGTGATATGATTTTGGAGTGTCGAAGTGTAGAGCCAATAATTAAAATATGCTTAAAATAGGAATAACTATTCCTGTTTTTATTTTTATTAGTACACGTTTGCGGTACATAATGATTACAATCTTTGTGTGGAGTTGATCCATTTGCATAACATATATTTATTCCTTTCTTCATCCCCTTCTCTCTCTACCTCCTCCATCTCTTGAAACCCTTGCCATTTGAGAAAGGTCCACCTCCCTACTTCCTATTATTTTTTATTTTGCTCTTCATTTATAAATTGAGTTTCTTTTATATAAGGGAAACCTTGCAATATTTGAGCTTGTGTGTATGGTTTATTCCATTTAACATTATCATGTTATGGGGTATTGACTCAAATTTATTTTTTTTACATTTAAATACATATTGCAGTGATATATGCATACTCATGTTTATATCAGTACAATTCATAATAGTTAAATATTGAAAACAGACTGTTACATGTCCAACAACAGACGAATGTATTAAAATGTGGTATTTGCATGCAGTGGAGTACTACTCTGCCATTACTTCCATTTTTAATATTTTGAGAAATCACCATAATATTTTCTATAGTAGTTAATGTATCATTTTACATTCCCACTGGGAGAATGTAAGAGCTCTAATTTCTTCACATTTTCATTAAATCTTATTTATTTGATATCTCTACTTTGTAGCTTGTGTTTTCACTTTTTTGTTGCCTTTGTTTTGCAGAACATTTTTAGTTTAATATAGTCACATTTCTGTTTTTGTTTTTGGCATCATGCCCTTGGTGTCATCCAAAACATCATTTCAAGACCAATGTCCAAAACAATTACCCTGATGGGTTCTTCTAGGAGTTTTACTTTAAGTATTAGGTTTAAGTCTTTAAACCATTATTTATATATATGATATAAGAGTTCAATATCATTTTTGTCTGTGTGAATATCTAGGTTCGCAAAACCACTATTGAAAAGAGATGATCTTTTCCATTGTGTATTCTTGTCATACACAATGTTGGAGCTCCATTTACTGTACATGCCTGATTTTATTTCTGAGTTCTATTACCAAAATGATGTATGTATTGCTTTTATGCCAGTAATATATTGTTTTTATTACTATGCATCTGTAGCATACTTTTTAAAACAACAGTATAGTATGACACTTCCAAATTTGATCTTCTTTCTCAAAAATTTTTTTGGTTTTTCAGAGTACATTGTAATTCTATAGGCATTTTATGGTTGTTTATGGATACCCATAGCTAATATGAAAATCAGTGAAAAACCAAAATGTCTTCCTCTAAGAGTGGGTAGAAAGCAAAAATATTGATTCTTTTGCATGTTCTATTATGTTTGCATAAAGGAGTGATTGTAGGGAGTTAGTAAATATATATGACACATTTTCATTCTTTCACTTCTTCGCTTCTCTACCTTTCCCTTCTGTCTCCCCTCCTTCCATCTCTTGGTCCCCTTCCTTTTTCACAAATGATCATTTTTCTGCTTCCTATTATCTTTTATTTGACACTATAATTTATTTATTTTGGGCTTCTCGTGTAAAAGAAATTATCTTCTATTTAACACAGTACTGAAAGACTTAGCCAGAGCAATTAAGCAACAGAATGAAATAAAAGATATCAAAATCAGAGAAGTACAATTATGTCTGTTTGGAAGTTACAAGATATTTTAGGTAGAAATCCTAAAACTTGTATAAAAATTAGAATTTATAAACTAAATCAGTAATGTTAGATAATACAAAACCAGCATGATAAAATCAGTTGTGTTTCAATACACTAATAAATTATACAAGAAAGAAAACAAGAGAATGTTCCTGCTTACAATGGAATGAGACAGAATAAAATCCTTTGGAATAAACTGAACCAAGAGGATGAAAGATGTGAACACTGAAAACTATGAAGCTTTCCCTCAAGTAATTTTTAAAAGACACAAATAAATGTTCATGCTTTGGAAAAGTTAGTATTATTAAAATATCTGTGTTACCCAAAGGGATCTACATGTTCAACGTACTTTCTATTAAAATTCAAATTGATTTTTTTTGAAATACAAGTGAAATCTCTCTATATTTCATAAAACATTTTTTTCTTTTCCAGCATTGCTAAAATATAATAGCATGTGAGTTTTGGAACCAAGGAGCCTATGTGAGAAATTGACACCTTAAAAATTGAAATAAATAGTTCAATAAGGCTAAATTATGGAATAGAAATATATCCTAAAATTAGAGGAACAAAATATAAATGTACAAAAGGGTATGAGCAAACATGTAGTAAATAGAATTGAGGCATATGAATGTAGGATATACATACTTGGCCATACATATTCTATGACATGTCTCTAGATTGTCATTACTTAGAAACTTACCTAGGCTAGCAGCAATCCAATATCCAAATATTTGACGCCTGTGCTTGAGTTCAGATTATAATGATTACTAAAGTAGATCATAATAATCACTCAAATTTATATAAGGCCTTTGTAAGGACTCAAACTATATTGAGGGTAAATCACATTTAACTTCAATTTCTCTTTCTGTTGGGAAAGCAGTCATTCCTCTGCTCCTAAGATATCAGTGAAGCAAACAGCTATAGAAAAGCACAGAGCCAATCAGAAAGGGTCATAAATGGAAGCAACATCATCAGTATTATACTTGTTCAACCACCAAATGAGTTGGTGATAAAATTTTGATTCTCACAGCTTGATGCCTAAATCATGAAAACTGTCATAAGAAGTACTCCATCTAGAACTTTAAATAAAGACAGGAAAGACTAATGAAGCCAGGAAGAATAAGGTTTTTGTGAAAGGGTATTTGTGGAAAGTTCAAACATTAGAAATATGTAGACTCAATTCAAGATCTTTGCCATTCTTTTCTTTGAGAACAGAAAAACGCATGATCATTTTTAATCAACAGCTTAATGTAATTCATTAGTAAAACTGTATCTGGTTATTCCACATTACTTTTCTCATTCATTCTTAACAATGAAGCTGAGAGGCTAATGTTTTCATGTTACTATCATAGCTTACAACAATGAGCTCTAAATTTAACCAAATTTGTCCATCCTCATACAAGTTATGAAGGGCTAATTCAGAATCGAACCTAGTACTTGTTTTATATACTATGTACTTGGTAGTCACAAATGCATGTTAAATGTGGGAACTAAAAACTTAAAATTTAAAAGTCTAGAAAAAAATTCAAACCGGATTAATATACTTCTCAGAGAGCAAGGGAGGCCAGGTATTCGGGGACTTTGGGCAACATGATAGTGAATTAGTCTCTAGTTTCCTCCTGTGCCACTTACGAATTCTGGACCATAGTAAAATTAGTGTCTGGAGCAGATGCTTGACTCAGCCCTTGTCCTGTTCCACTGCTACCTTTCTTGAAGCAAATATTCTCCTGGAAAACCAACTCAGAGAAGGCTTATTTATTTTCTAGGCTGATTCTCTACCTTTAAATTATACCAGAATTGTGATAAATTCAATTGTCACATATATTATTATAAAAAGTGTGTCTGTGCCAAGTCACAACCTTTTCTCCTAAATTCTATCTGTATTAAGCTATATTAATCACAAAAACTACTAACGGACTAAAGATGCTTGGGAAAAAGTTATGAGTTTATATACTGTTTCTGAGTTATTAACAGAAAACTTACTGTGACTTGACAAAGTTCTTACAGTAAGGCATAAACTGTGGAAGATCATAATGTAAATATTGACTCAGATTTTAGGTCAAATGCTGTTCTTAATATCTTGTGACATTGAACAAGGACTTAGCTTTTCAAATGATAGCTTCCTTAGAAATAAATAAAAGGATTAGACTGATGATTTATAAAACCTATTTCAACTTCCTTGTCAATTCTATAAGACTATAGTAGGTTTAGTTACAATGCATCAGAAAAAGTAATGAATATTTATTTAATAAAACTAAATCCATGTGTGGGGGCACATGCATGTAATTCCAGCACTACAGAAGGCTGAAGAAGGAGGATCACAAATTCAAGCCCAGCCTGAACAACTTAGTGATTTAAGAAGACCCTGCCTCAAAATATATGATACAATACAATGCAATGCAATGCAATGCAATGCGATGCGATGCAATACAATACAATACAATACAATACCGCACCATACCATACCATATAATAGTGGCTGGGAATTATAGCTGTCTACCAGAGTGATGGGTTCAATCCACAATACCACAAAAAAAAAAGATTAAGAAATAGCAGGATACTTTTCTTTCAAAATGATGAAAATCATTTTAGGCAATAAGAATTTTTTTTGGATTCTTAATCCCTCAGGACATTAGATATAGATATATAAACTTCTTTTACCCAAGATTATACAGAATGATATGAACATTCTTCATATATAGGAATTGATGATGTATTGATAATTGTGGCAACATGAATATTCTCACTGATCTGAAGGTGGAAGTCTGCTGTTGTTGGAGATAATATAGTAATAATGATAATAATAGTAATGAAGGAGACAGCAATCAGTGATGGTATTGATAGTAATAAAGCAGTAGAAGCATATGAAGAATTAATAGACTTAAACTTCAACCTGTTACTCAGTCTACTGGTCTGAATGTCTGCCCAACAAGCAGAACATTGATACCATGCATATCAATAAATTGTAACCTATCTGAGTGAGGGAAATGTCATTTGAATCAATCTCTATAGCAAAACCACTATATATGTGAATTTTTTGTTTTATTCTTACAATAGACAGTTGAACACAGACTATCTAACCTAAAATGTATTGTTGTTTTTTGCAAATGTAGAAAAAGAATTTCAGGGACTATCTCATAGCAAAGAAAACGTTCCAGTAATATGCTCTCAACTGATTCTATGTGTATAAATATGTACATAATGCATAAATATATGTTCATGTGAGAGCAACTGAAATACATTAACACATTTTATTATTACATATGAGTTACACAATATTATATGCCTTTCTTGCTTAGTTTTGAATTATTAACAGATTTTTATAATGCATATTTATTACTTTTTTCATCAGGAGAAAAAACAAGCAGTGAACATTGCAAGAAAATCTGCTGAAGTTTAAATGCACCATTTCAAGGACATATCAGCAATAAAAAGGGCAAGATTGCAAAGCTCACAGAGGGAACATAGCTGGCCTTGTCACCTTGTAATGGGTCTATCAATGTTGCATATTTGAAGCTGATGTGGACACAGAGAAAAGCTCCCAGCAAGTGAGAAGAAAACGACAATATATGTCTTCATTATCAGAGAAATATTAAAGAGCACTGTAATAGCAGATGAAAAAAAATGTCCCTTACATGGTCCTCAGGGTATTAGAACACACTGCCCAGTCATCTTTGTAGTTTTGTGGATTCCTTAAGGCAGTCGCTTCATTATTTCATGCATTACATTTTCAGCATCCTGAAAACTGGTTTTGAAAGTATTCTATAGCAACAATTTTGAGGAAAAGCAAGTTGTGGTTTGCCTCCATAGTGGACATAACATACACTTCTTAACATACATGGAATCTCTTAATTTTATAAATTGTTAGGCTGCCAGGTATAATATCAAATTCATCTATCTGTATTTGCAAAGCAATCCCAGACACAGTAATAGAGAAAGAAAATACCTGATATATCCCAGGCATGGAGGCTATGTGAGCTTAAACAGAGTATACAAACCTGACACTCCCATTTCAACGAAATAAAACAAGGAAAAATATAAAAGAATTTATACATTTATTGGGAGTTTGTTGCTCTACAAACAGTAATTCAGACCTCTATTAGACACTTAGACATAGCATTCAAGGTTGCTGTATTGAAGTTTGCTTTCTGGGACATAAGAATTCCCCACAACACTAGAACAAAGTAAACTAAATTGGCAGCTTATATATAAAATACAACACTAGAATGCAACAAAAGAAATGTTTCAACAACCCCTAAGGAAGAGTTACACTCTGTATATAAAGAGATTTTTATGTCTCCAAACTAAAATGCCTATTTGTAGAAGCAAGTGAATGCATCATTGTATATGACACAGTCAAAGGTAAATGGCTATGAAGTAGCTCCTAGCACATACACTATGCTATTTCCACACAAATTAGTGCTGAACAGTGTTTACAGCAAGTGAAGTGACAAACTTAACAGGACAAGGTAGACTTAAAAGTACGCATACATTTATTAACACATTAAATATACAATAGGATCTAGGCATTTCATTAGACAGGATTTACCAAAAAGAAAAAGAAACACATATACACAATAAAATGTGTACACAACCATAGCACGTTTATTTGCAATATCCAAGAACTGGGAATAACTCAGAGGTTAAAAAACATAGGTTTATCTAATAAACTTCATGTTTATTTAATAGACTATTATTCCACCATAAATAGAATGTTAGTGTGAAAATCAGGGATAGAAATGAAGAGATTTATATAGTACTCAGCAAAAGAAAACAAATGCAATATGTACTGTATCATTTACATAATATTTTAAAAATTTCAAAGCATAATTGTCACATGGAGGTTAGTGATTTTGGGGGGATTGGAGCAAATAGTGATTAGATTAAAAAGGGGAATGAGTAAACTTTTAGTCTTGATGTATATGTTCCTTATCTTGATTACTGTGACAGCTGCAGTACTGTATTTATATGTCTAAAACTATATCAAATTGCAGTTTTTTAGATGTTACCTATGGCTCAATAATACAGTTAAAATGTATATCTATTTATTCAAATTCTTACATAAATACTTAATACATAAGGTAACAATTGTTTAACCTAAGACTATAATTACAAGTGGGATCAAAGATTGTGAAGTTCTAGTAAGTACTTGAAAGAAGTAGTACTGCAAATCATTTTAATTAGTTAATGTCTCAACATTGCTATGTAACCTAATGCATCTAGATTTGTAGTAAGGGATCATGTATTTTACTGTTAATTATTAATAAGTTTCAAACAAGAGACATCTTATTCATGAATCTCACACTAGAGATATGTAGAAAGGTTGCAACTTTCCTAAGAATAACATGAAACACAGGCTTTTCTATAGGGACATGTATCTGAAATGACTATTGAAAGGAAAACCAACATATAGCAGCAATTAGAGTTTTCTATCACTTCAATACTTATAAAATATCAAAGCAAGCTCTAGCCTTAAAAATCATATTGAAGGCAATGGTTTCAAAAACTATTTGCATACAACACTCCTTTTTAAGTAAAATTAATGAAACTAATTTCAACAATATGAAAGGGACCGTGGAGCTATTCTGAATAAAGTGTAAAGCTATGAATCTGTGTGTGGGGGGGTGTCTGTGTGCATGCATGTCTGCACAGTTATAAAGACTGGATAGTCCTCTTACCTAACCCACCTTCTAATTTACTGTGAGAAACAACTGAAATTCATGCTACCACACAAAAACCATAGCCTAGGGACCACTTTGATAGGAAATCTTAGAGGGTTAGAGTAAGATGATTGATGATAACTTACTAAAATAGCACAGAGCAAATTACAGTTAAATATGGAAGATTAAAGATAATTATATACCTAAAAGTTTTCAGACACATAATTAATGTAACTATACCTGTATTTAGTTCCTTTTTTGTTTGTTAGCTTGAGACAGTATTCTGCTACTTGTCCAGGTTGTCTTCAAATCTGCAATTCTTCTATTTCAGTCACCTGGCTTGTTTAGTTAACTTCAAATATAATACAATAAAACTAAAACTAAATTACAAATAATTATTGTAATAAATACAGAGAATATATATTGTATTTTGTATTCCTTCTCGATGCCTTACTTTGTCCTTCTTTTTCAGGAACTTTCCTCTCTGCTACTAGTTCTCTTGGATTGACCCAAAATAAGTCTTAACTATCACCAGGTACAAGTTGTGTATAAAAAGATAAAATATTTTAAAAAGCCAATCAGGCTTTATCACAATGAACAATTTTAGTATTATCCTTTTACAGCTAAGAAAATATAGGATAAATAAAATTGTAACTGGGCACAGTGATACATGTCTATAATCCTAGCTACTCAGGAGCCTGAAGCAGTGAGATGGTAAGAAAGAGGCCAGCCTGGGTAATTACTGTGACACTAAGAAACAAAAACTGAGGGAGCTCTTGGATTTAATCCCTAGCACCACAGAAATCACATGTGCACACACACACACACACACAAACACACACCATTATATATTATAATATACACCATGTTTAAAACTGGTATTTTTTAATTTTAATTTTAGTTTAGTTTAGTTTAGTTTAGTTTTGGTATCAGTAATCAAACTCAAGACCTTGTACTTGCCAGGTAGGTGCTGGGTCACTGAGCTATATTCCCGACCCCAAAACTGGTATTTTTTAACAATTGAAAATATAAATTCTAATCACATTTCAGATGAGTTCTTTTCTTTTGAAACTACATTTTCATTCTTACAACTCTCACCTTTTATCTTTTCACTTATTCAAAGTAATTTATTAGGCCAACTATTCTTTTCGATAATATTTCTCATTCTTGAAGAATACGATTCTCTACAGATCTCGCTCACTACCTAGAAACTTAAAAGAATGCTTGGTATCTAGAAAGAAGACTGATTTAAGTTTTGTTTTACAATGAGAGAGACAATTTACTTTGTAACAAGATCCCTGTAATCAATGTATTTCATGAAATTAATTTATTTTTCTCATAGTTTCTTTTGTGATCCTAAAAAAATTTACTTGGTCCTTCTTTCCATGTGCTGTAAAGCAAAGATAATTTCCCCTCCCTACTTTGTGTTCTACATTTTATCTCTTCCTCATTGAATTGCTTAGGTCAACTCAGGAGATGAACATGAATTTTACCCTGAATATAACTGATTAAAAGTTTGCTTGTTTCTTTTTGTAGTGAGGATTGAACTCAGGGTCTTTACACTGAGCAATATTCTCAGCCCACTGTTTGTTTGTTTGTGGGCATGTTCTTGCTCTGTTGTTAAATTTCCCAGTCTGGACTGGAAAACACACATTAATCCTGCTTGACATTGCAAAAGTACTGGGATTACAGAAGTGTGCCACCTAGGTTGGCTACTGTATTCGGTGATATACTATGTATGCCCAAGTTCTCATATACTTTTGATGGGGCTGAGTCTGGCTCTAGCTTGTGATCTGTTTGTTGTCTGGTGTGGGGATTGGCAATGTGAGTGCTGCACCCGCCCAGGGGTGGAGCCAACATATAGTGTAAATGAGGCGGGTCTTCCTCTTCTTTGCTTCCACCCCTTCTCTCTTGCCTGCGCACCTCGCAGTTGTGGTTGCAGACATCATGAATGGCAGCCCTGCCATGCCACACTGCCTTGGAGTCAACAGAGTATGGACTGAAGCTCCCAAGAAACTGTAAGAAATAAACCTTTCCTTTCCTAATTTTGGGCATCAGGTATTTTGTCTCAACAACGAGTGAAAAGTAACTAAGACAGAATTTGGTACCAGGAGTGGGGTCGTTGCTGTGACTACACCTGACCATGTGGTTCAAGAGCCTTTAGAAATGGCCTGTGGGAAGAGTTTGGAAAGGTATGGAGATGTCGCCTACATGCATAGAGCTGGAAAAGCTTAGGCTGTTCTGTATAGGAGATTCTGGTCAGAGCTCAGAAGACCAGCAGGCTGATAGAAAGCCTACCAGTAAAGACCAGGCTCTTGTGGAAAGAGTCTGGAAAGGTTCACAGATGTCACCGGAATGCATAGAACTGGAACAGCTTAAGTGGTTCTGTATGGGAGATTCTGGTCAGAGCCCAGAGACCAGAAGGCTGATAAGAAGCCTGCTGGTAAGGACCAGGCTCAGGATGTCGCTGCTGGGAAAAAGGACTGCACTGGTTGTTAGACTCCACATGATGTGTGTTACAGCTTCGCAGAAAGTTTGTCTGCATTCTGCCCATGCCCAGAGACTTTGCTTGAGACTGAGATTAAGGGCAAAGGACTAATTAGTCTACAGAGAAAAATTACAAAGCAGCCAAATGTTGAAATGGTGGCCTGAATTTTGTTGGGGGCTCTTGGCCAGATTTATGTTGCAAATAAAGAGCAAGGAGCCTGACATGATGATTTAAAACCTTGTGAGTTTGGCCAGGAAGCCATGGACTATAAAGATCAAGCTGAGACCTTGATTGCTGAGAAGGAACAAAGGAATAAAAATGAGGACCTGGGGGCATCCTGGGAAGCAGCAAGCCTCCACCCTTTGCAGCCTCAGGCCTTCAAAAGTGAAAGAGTTTGCTCTGAGGAAAAAGCCACAGAGTGCCACGTCCTGGAGTGGAAACAGAGGCCACAGGAAGTTTCAAAAGGGTGGCAGCTGTGCCAGATTCCAGAATGGAAGTGGCCATGCCAGATTCCAGAATGGCAGCAGCATAGAGAAGCTGTTCCTCACAATCAGGTTCAGAGAGCTCAGCGATCCTGATAGTTGACCCCTATAACCTACTGCTCCAGTTGGCAGTGGACATTGGCAGCATCCACGTGGCACTGGTTTTAAGTATAAGAAAAAGCTAAAGCAGCTACCACCTCGCCTGCACAGATCAATGTGTAAAGATATAAGGGTGAAGCCAAGGCACATGGATCGTTCAAGGAAAGCTATGTAAGTTAAGACCCCTAAAAGTGCTATGGGGGAGGAGTACTCAAGTCTTTTGGTGCTTGCAACCAGATTGCTTCAGATGCTGAGCAGAGAACTCTGGAACTTAATGTTTGTCCTGTTGGATTTTGGACTTGCTATGGTTCCAATGCTTTGTATTCTCCTGTTTGTAACTTCTGGAATGACAATGTTTATCTTGTGCCTTTATATTTTGGAAGTGCTTAACCTCATTTTCATTTGTACACAGGGTGATAGTTAAAAGTTTGCTATAGATCTCAGAGGAGATTTGGGACATGGACTTTTCAGCAATGCTGAAACTGTTAGGACTTTGGCAACTCTTGGAGATGGACTAAACGTCTTTTTATTAAAAATGTACATGAGTCCTTGGAGGTCCAGGGGTGGAATGTATTGGGTGATATATTATGTACACCCAAGTCCTCATATACTTTTGATGGGGCTGAGTCTGGCGCTTGCTTGTGATATGTTTGTTGTCTGGTGCAGGGATTGGCAATGTGAGTGCTGCACCCATCCAGGGGTGGAGCCAACATACAGTGTTAAATGAGACGGGTCTTCCTCTTGTTTGCTTCCACCCCCTCTCTCTCGCCAGTGCGCCTCGCAGTAGTGGTTTCAGCTGCCATGAACAGCAGCCCTGCCATGCCATGCTGCCTTGGAGCCAACTAAGTATGGACTGAAACTCCTGAGGAACTGTAAGAAATAAACTTTTCCTTCCCTAATTTTGGGCATCAGGTATTTTGTCTCGGCAATGAGTGAAAAGTAACTAAGACAGCTACATTATTCATTTTAGTGTGCAATTCATTTTGTCATGGCTCTTTGCAGTTCTGGACACTTAGTAAAATTGTTCTCTTTGTTCTCTATTCTCATTCCTAAAATGTTAGTTGTAGAAAATTAAACAGTGAACATTGAAATGAAAAAAATCCAGTCCTGCTACCCCATAAATTGTGTAGTACTAGATAAGAATATTAAACTTTGACCATCTCTGAGACCTGCAGGGAACGGAAAGCTGTGCCCAGCAAAACACAGTCATCCAAGAACCCTCACTGAATCCCACAGGGATGGAAGTCTGCACCCAGCTACTCACTGTCATCTAAAAACCATCTCTGAGGCCCATGCGGACTGGGAAGCTGAATCCAGCAACCCACAGTCATCCAGGAAACCTTGGTTTCCTTGTCCAGTGAACTACAGGCATCTGGGAACCCTCAGTGAGGCCCAAGAGGCCTGGGAGTCTGCAGTCAGAGATCCATAGCCATTAGCAACCCTCAGTGAGGCCCACTGTTGAAAAGACCTCCAGTATAGGAAGCAACTAGGAATTGGCATCTTGCTGATTTAGGAACACAGGAAAATTCCAAAATGAAAGAACAAAATGCAGTCTCAAACTTCCAGCCCATCCAGATCAAGTCCAGGAGACATAGACCTTGTTAAAATTGGAAATTACACACCTGAATTTCTGAAATGATAGACACAAGTAAAGAAATAACTCCAGGCAGTTGTAAAAGAAATTGGATCAGAAATAATCACTCAGGTAAAAACAGAAATGATAAATATAATGAAAGAATTGGTGAGTATATCCAAAGAAGACATAGATTTAAAAAAAAATAGAGGAGCATAGGAAAATGATGGAAACCTTGAATGAATAATACAGGAAACAACTAGAATACTTGAAATAGATTCAAGGAAATATCCAGGAAATCAAAAATTTCATTGAAAGCTGGCAAAATCATGAGTAAAATTAAAGACAATCAGACATTGAAAACAGGTTTGTGTCTAGTTGTCATGAAAGGAATGATCTCTTAAAAATAACGAGGAATCAGGAAATAACAATTCAACAGCTGCAAGATGATGGAAAGAGAAACAATATAAGACTGATAATTATCAATGAAAAAGGAGACAATACAAATGACATAAAAAGAATATTTGAAGAAGCAATAGTAGAAAATTTTCCAGACAAGGGAAAAGAAACTAACATACAGATAAGGGAGGCATATGGGACTCAAATTAGCTATAACCAAAATGAATCTATGCTTCAACATATAATAATCAAGATCCCAGAAATTCAGTGTAAGAAAAGAATATTAAAAGCCCCTAGAGAAACAAAACTGATCACCTATAAAGGAAAGTCTATCAGACTCATGGCAGACTTCTCAACACAAACTATCAGGTCAAGAAGAACATGGAGTGAAGTATTTCAAGTACTGAAAGAAAATTTCCAACTCAGATTAATGTAAACTGCAAAACTATCTTTCAAAATCAATGGAGAGGAATCAAGGATATAGGTCAGCAGCACAGCATCTATCTGGCAAGCATGAGGTCATGAATTTGATCCCCGGTACCAAAACAAACAAAACAAACAAAATAAATGGAGAAATAGGATACTTCCACAACAAAGAACAACTAAAGCACTTCATGATCATGCAACAAACTCTACAAAGAATAATGAAACTATTCTAGAAAAAGATATAAGCATCAGAAAGAAACCAAAAAGCAGGACAAACAATTAAACAGAGGGGGAAAATTATGAAACCAACAGCAGAAAGATAACACGCCAAATATAAGCCAAAACATATTATTTATAACCATTAATGTAAAGGGTCTTAATTCATCAATCAAAAGAAACAGACTGGCACAGTGGATCAAGAAGAAAAACCCAACCATATGCTGTATACACATTTAAATAAAAAGGAAATTCATAGACTGAAAATCAAAAGGTGGAAAACAATACTTCATGCAACAAGAATACAGAAAAAAAGCAGGGGTAGCTATTTTGTTTGCAGACAATGTCAACTTCAAACCAAGAATGATCAAGAGATAAAAAAGGTTATTACATACTTGTTAGGGGAAAATTTCAAGAGGAAGAGATAACAATCATAAATATATATGCGCCAAATATGGGAGCACCCTATTATGTAAGACAAATATTAACAGATATGAAAAATCAAATAATCAATATTTCAATTATAGCAGGGGACCTTAACACACCATTGTCACAAGGAGACACATAAACTACACAAAAAGTCAGCAAAGAGCAGAACTGAATCAAATGTGTGAACAAAAATGGACTTAGTAGATGTTTACAGAGTGTTCCATCCAACATTGAAATACACATTCTTCTCAGCTGCACATGGGATGTTCTCTAAAATAGACTGTATACTAACCCATAGAACATGCTTAATGAAATGCAAAGGAACTGAAACAATCCCATGTATATTATTTGACCATAGTGCAATGAAACTGGAAATTAATAACAAAAGAAACCAAAAAATCTCCATAAACACATGAAAATTAAATAACAACCTACTGAACAACCAATGGGTCACAGAAGAAAATGAAAAATAAATTAAACAATATATACAATTAAACAAAAATGCAAATGCAACTTACTAGAACCTCTGTGATGCAATGAATGGAGTCTTTAAGGGGAAATTTACAATGGCAAATTCTCAAATCAGGAAAACAGAATGAGCACAAATAAACAAACTAATGCTGCACCTCAAACTTCTAGAAAAAGAAGAAGACAAAGCCAAAAGCCAAGGAATGGAGGATATTATAAAGATCAGAGCAGAAATTAATACAATTGAGACTAAGAAAACAATACAAAGTAATGAATCAAAAAGTTGGCTCTTTGAAAGAATAAATAAAATTGATAAACTCCTAGCCAACCTTATCAAAAAAAGGAAAGACAAAGGTCAAATTCAAACAATAAGGAATAAAAAGGTGAAATAAATATGGACCCTGTGGAAATCCAGAAGATCATCAATACCTACTTTGAAAAACTTTACTCTTATAAGATTGAAAACACAGAAGAAATTGACAGATTCCTAGAAACATATGAAGTATCAAAGCTGGATCAAGAAGATATAAAATTTCTGAAAATCGCAATATCAGTTAATGAAATTGAAAATATAATTAAAAACTACCAGCAAAAAATGTTCAGGTCCCAATGAATTCACAGCTGAATTCTACAAGAAATTCAGAGATGATTTAATACCAATACTCCTATACTCCTCAAACTCTTTTAATGAAATTGAAAGGGAAACAAATTTCCCTGATTCATTCTGGGAGGCAAATATTATCCTGATATCAAAACCAGAGAAAGATGGAAACAAAAAGAGAACTACAGGCCAGTCTCTCTAATGAACATAGATGCAAAACTCTTCAATTAAATACTAGCAAGCAGAATGCAGCAAAATATCAAGAAGATTATACACCATGACTAAGTGGGATTCATCCCAGGAATGTAGGAATGGTTCAACATACACAAATCAGTAAGTGCAATACACCACATCAACAGAGTCAAAGACAAAAGTCACATAATCATCTCAACAGATGCAGAAAAGGCTTTTGATAAAATTCAACACTCATTTATGGTGAAAACCCTAGAGAAAATAAGAATAGATGTTCTTTACCTCAATCTGATAAACACTGTCTATGACAAATCAACAGCTAATATTTTACTAAATGGTCAAAAACTGAATGCTTTTACTCTAACATCAGGAAGAAGACAAGGTTGTCCACTATCAACACTCCTACTCACTATAGTTCTGGAAACATTAGCGCAATTAGAAAAGAGAAAGAAATAAAAGGAATAAAGTTAGCAAAGGCAGAAGTTAAATAATCATTATTCACAGATAACATGATATTCTACCTAGAAGACCCCAAAAACTCCAGCAACAAACCCCTAGATTTAATAAGCAAATTCACCAGTATAACTGGGTACAAAGTCAATATTTAAAAGTCAATAGCATTGTTATAAACCAACAACAAACTCACTGAGAGAGGAAATTAGGGAGACACACCCTTCACAATAACATAAAAACAATGAAATACTTAGGAATCAAAAAAAAAGGACATAAAAGATTTATACATTGAAAACTACAGTACTCTGAAAAAAGAAACTGAGGAATTCAGAAAATGGAAAGATATCTCTTATTCATGGATGGGAAGAACTAGCATTATGAAAATAGCCATGCTCTCAAAACTGTTATACAGATTTAATGCAATCTCAATCAAAATACTATTAACATACCTCACAGATCTAGAGAAAACATTCCTCAACCGGGTGTGGTTTAATCCCAGCACTCTGGAGCTGAGGTAGGAGGAGCGTTGTGAGTTCGAGGCCAGTTTGGGCTACAACAAGAGTGCAAGG
>RJWM01000333.1:53043-235613 GCA_004363535.1 Dasyprocta punctata
ATAAATGGAACAGAAGAACAGATACAAACACAACTACAAACACATTCAGCCACCTCATCTTTGACAAAGGGGCCAAACATGTTCACTGGAAGAAGGACAGTCTGTTTAATAGGTGGTGTTGGAAAACTGGCTTTCTATACCCTGAAGACTTAAATTAGACCCATGCCCATCACTGTGCACTAAAGTCAAAATGGATCAAAGATCTAAATACTAAAACAGAAACATTAAACCTACTGGAAGACAAAGTAGGTAGAAATCTCAAGGACACAGGAGTAGACAAAGAGTTCATGAACAAAAATCAAACTGCATGGGAAGCACTTCAAAGAATGAACAACTGGGATCTTGTCTTATTAAAAAGCTTTTGCACATTGAAAGAAATCACCAACAGAACGAAAATAAAAGTCACAGATTGGGAAAAGATTTTTGTCAAATATCCCTCAGACAAAAAACTTTTATCTACAATGCATAAAAAATTGAAAAAATTTAGACTTCCCAAATTTAAAGGTCTAATCCAAAAATGGGCAGCTGAGATAAGTAAACAATTCTCAGATGAAGAAATACAAATGGCAGCCAGGTGGTTCATGCCTGTAATCCCAGCACTCGGGAGGCTGAGGCAGGAGAATTGCTGTGAGTTTGAGGCCAGCCTGGGCTACAAAATGAGTTCAAGGCCAGCTTGAAAGCATAGTGAAATCCTGTCTCAAAAAACATGTATATCTATATCTATATCTATATCTATATCTATCTATATCTATATCTATATCTATATATATATATATATATATATAGAAAGAAAGAAAGACAAATGGCAAATAAATATATGAAAAATGTTCAACATCATTGGTTAATCAAGAAATGCAAATTAAAATAGCACTAAGCTAATATTTCACACTAGAAAGAGTGGCTAGAATCAGGAAAACAACCAGTAGAAAATACTGGAGGGACTGAGGGGAAAAAGAAACACTTTTCCACTGTTTGTGGGAGAGTAGACTGGAACAGCCATTGTAGAAACCAGTGTGAAGACTTCCTAAAAACTTAGAATTACAGGTCCCATTTGACCCAGCTATTCCCCTTCTGGGTATCTTACCAGAAGAATTGAAAGCATCATACCAAAGTGATATATGTGCACCCATGCTTATAGCTGCACATTTTTTTACAACCAGATCTTGGAAACAGCTCAAATGCCCATCAACTGAGGAATGGATAAAGAAGATGTGGTATTTTTATACAATGGAATACTATTTAGTCATAAAGAATGATAAATTTGAGGCTTTCATAGATAAAGGGGTACAACTAGAAACCATACTCATAAGTGAAATAAATCAAACTTGCATGTGTAAACACCATACTGTCTCACTAGTGTAAGAAACTAAAAGAGTAAATAAAATTCAAAAGTTGCAATAGATATAGTAAACGGGAAAGAAACTGCTTAACAGGAAATTATATTGTTTGGTCAGTCTTGCATGTCTGTATCTGGTAACCTGAGCAACTATTTTGAAGATAACAACCATTGTTACATTCCTATCATCGTTTTGAAATCCTATATCACTATTGTTTTTTCTTCTTTTTGTTGTTGTTATTTTTCTTTTGTTGTTGTTTTTTAATTGCTGGTTTACTTCTTGATTTTTCTGTTTTCTCTTTTAAATTAAAAAAAGAATATTACACTTCAAGTTTGGCGAACCTAAATTTTAGTGCTATTCTGAGAAATATATAAGATAGTAGCACTGTGTTCTTAATGTGTTGCTAAATGTAAAGTAAATAGTAGTTACCTTATCATTGTAATATCAATAATTATTAGATTTTTTATAATTAGAATGTAGAATTTCAATAAATATTTTTAGACTAGTAGCTATACATTTCCTGGCCCAATAATGTATTGATTACATGATGTCTATCATATTATTTTATTTTTGGAGTCTAAATCCTTCTTTTTGTAACATGGGTTTCACTGTATGTCAAAGAACTATGAAGTAAATGCCATAAATTAGATTTATAATGATCCTCGAAGTACATTTTAAATACAAATTTAAGGACAGACAACTTCAATGTTATCAAATCATAAAGTAGCATCACATTTTTGCTTTCATTCAGATTTTATTTCATTTAATAATTGAAAACACTTAGAAAAACCAAGTTTTAAACTAGTTAGGTTAGATCTAACAAAGAAAATTTAAATATATTTTAAGAACTAAAAGCAATCTTGTCTGTAAAAGGCATACCTCATGTAAAAAGGGGACCCAGGAAAGAGGACAAAAAAATTACAGGGACCTGAAATGACATGACAAGCAGTTCAAAATGGAAGGAATTGCAAACTTTTCCTTGTGTAATAGAAATGGAAGTATGTAATAGCTGGTTTGAAAACAGTCCCGGTGAAAAGGCCTGTGATTTTTCATGCATTTTATATTTATCTTCATGGGATCAGTTTCCCATTCAAAATGTAACTCACTGTGATACATATATATAATATAAATATTATATGATACATACATATATTATATATATCTATCTATATATATATATATAGATATATATATCATAGTAAAATATGTTTTCAGCTGAAGTTCAGAAACCAGAAGCCTTGCCCACTTAAGTGTCTTTTTGACCAGCGTCTCTACTCCTAAGTTATTTCTTTGGAAGATTCAGAAAGACACAGAAACTTAAGAAGCAGAGGTTAACAGTTAAAATAATATCAGGATTCTTACTTAAACAAAGAGCCTTATTAGCTTTCAGCCTAATTTTATATTAAGTAAGCAGTAGGAATTAAAAAACACTAAATTTTATTGCTTATAAATCTCTACACCTAATTGATAACACTGATATGTGTAGCTAGAAATACATTCATCCCTAGTTCTATTAACTATCCATAACTTTTTTGATTAAACATTATCAGTATTTCCTTTTTTTGGGGGAGGGGGGGCACCAGGGATTGAACTCACAACCTCGCACCTGCCAGACAGGTGCTTAAGCCTCTGAGCCAAACTCCCGGCCCTTATCAGTATTTCCTTGATTTCTTTTTATGTATATAAACAGGCACACATAAATATAGACTATTATATTTATTATATGTTGCATATTAGCCTCACATGACCATCATTATTATTTCAGAAAATGTAGAAACCTGGAGTAATTATGACAGGAAAAAATGTTCAGTTTTACTAACTCTTTGAAATATTTGTAATAAGGGAACCATTTAAAACTCTTTTTGGTAAAATACATTTCATGTTTATTTCTCATCTCACTACAAATTAAAATATGCTATATTTTAGTTTTGCTTTTTGCTTTCTGTTATTTTGGTTTTTGTTGTTATTGTTTGAGACAGGGTCTTGTTATGTATTTCAGACTGATCTTGAAACTCACAGCAATCCTCCTGCCTCAGCCTCCCGATTGCTGGGATTAGAGCCTTGCACCTGTACACCTGGCCTTTAGTTTTTCTTTTAAATTAACCACATTTATAACATCACTTTAATAATGCATTGGAGCAGCTGTCTAGGCATGATGCCATGAATTCATTTTACATGTTGATATTGTCTTTCTGTTACAAAAAAATCAATTTTATCCCAGCCAGAGTGTGTTCTCCATATAGTACTTCTTCAAGGAAATGTGATATCACTCAAGTGGATGTGGTGTTTAAAAACTGTAACCTGGAAATGTGTTCAATGGATCTGAAGTGAATTGCTCTAGATCAGTGATGGCAAACCTTTTCGAGACAAGTGTCCAAACTATAACACAGCACCCACTTACTTATGGCAAGGTGCCAACACTGCAACTAAACCTGAATACTGTGGTTTTAGTTTAGAAGAAGCAACTCATATATTAACATATTTTTTCTTAAAAGAAAAACAAATAACACACATGCCACAGTTTCGCCACCACTGCTAGGCTTCTATAGCAGACACAGCTTGTTAATAAATTGTCTTGGAAGATCTTAGCTCTATCCTGATACATCAAATTTAAAGTAAACCACACGAAGTTTTTCATCATTATCTGTTAACAATTACATCCTTCTTCAACAGTGATGGCACTGGTCCTACATAGCATCATTTTCTCTCCTACAATAAACATAAACTGTTACATAATTACTACTTCTGTGTCTCTAGCAATGTCAAACTATTAAACATGACTCAACATTTGTTTGCAATTTTTTTAACTTTAGAATATATCCCATTCAATGTAAAGAATCAGTATACATAATTATGTTATCAGTTTTATATACAGTTAATTTCAGGTGGTTTTCTTTACATCGAGTTTGCTTTTCTCATTATAATTATTTTAACATTTAAATTTTAAGATATCTATTTTGTATAATAACTTCAAAAATTTGGCAAAAACAAGGTGCAAAATATTTTGAGATAACTTCAGAACAAAAATATTTATGAATTCAATAATTTTACAATATTTTTAAAATTTATCAGTTCACTCCTTGATAGTGAGAAACAGATAAACGTTCTCTTTTCAGAAAATAATAGGTGCGCCTGCCCTGGCAGGCTCAAGGCTGTGAGTTCAATCCCCGGTGCCGCAAAAAAAAAAAAAAGAAAAAAGAAAATAATAGGTAATTTATATAAAAATAATGGGAAAAATTACTAATTTGCAACCAGAAGTATAGTGATTGATTCAACCATGAATCATCAATGGAAACAGTAGCAATTTTTAAATGAAAGGATAATACTTATTATACTTATTAAGTACAAAAGGCAACTTTTTCTCTATAATGTAGATATCTGGCAGATAGCACTTTTATTAAACATTAAATATTATCACTGTTGGGACAAAATGATGTGTATGCTACAACCTGCTAAAGTTTTAACTACTGACCCTAAAATTACATATGTATATAAACATTTATATAAATAACACAAATATTATTAATAGAAAGGATATGTACCCCTCTATAAAATGTAATACGATATTTTTATTGTAATTGTATGTAAACAGTCAGTTCTCCAACAAGTATTTTCATGACTTTCGTCAAATTGTCATAACAATCTTACATTATGATTATACTTAATGTGTTTATTCCAGTATGAACATTGGTTGATACTTTGTTACACTAATAAGACAAAAGTGAAACAGAGAAGATTCATGTCAGAACTTGAGACATTAGTGACATGAGTTCCTTGTTTGCCAAATTGAATAATAGTTTTCTAATACTAACAGCCCACTTATTCATTTCTTTCATTTCTTGCACTACTGACAATGTAATATCTACAGACACAACACAATTATATTTCATGTGGGTTATTAATATTTCCTGAATTACTTTATGAAAAAGTAGTAGCACCATAAACTAAGCATTGAACCAAACACTTTCTAATTTCTGTAATTTAATACTCCTGTGCTGCCTGATTTTAATCTACCAGGGTAAGATCACTGAAATTCAGCTTGAAAACCAAGAAATAAACCATTAATTCTCATAGAGTATTGATACATGCAGTTGTAACAAAGTAATTATAAAATAATGGATTTTTAGTCAGCACTGCCTTTGTGTATGTGTGTGTATGTGTATATATATATATATATATATATCAAACCATTTTAATTTTTGTAATTTAACAAGTACATCAGAAAATTTCTAAGATTTTTAAACCAGTTTCCCAATCCACTACTGTTGGATGTGGTTATTATGAGGATATATTATCTCTTATATATTTACAAAATAAGTTTAATTAGAATCTTATCAGGAGGAAATAATTGAGAAAATCCAAAATATGGGAAATTTAACAAGGCTTGTACCTTAGAACCTTCAAATTATTCAACATTATCATAGACCAAAAACAGTCAGGGACTGTCTTATAGCACACAAATATATGCCAACAAAACTTTGCAAATCTTTTTAGATCTAAGAAAAAGTATAACTAAAAAAAAATTAGATGTAAAACTTACTTTTATAAAAATCTGGACATGCATCACATGCTGAGTAATACAATATTGAGATTATATTTCTTGACTGAGATAATATTGAAGCTATTTTGGAGAATACGCTTTTTCTAATGAGAGCTGTGTATCAGCAAAAATAAATTTGCACATATATATAAAGATTGTAAAAATTAAGGTCTATTTAGAACAATAGAAAACAAGGTACAATAGTAACAGTTGCTCAGTCAAGGTAAGGGAATTAAAATCACTCCAAAGATGACAAATAAAAAGATGCATAGTCTTAGAAAGGTATATTAAAGAAATAATATATACAAATACATTTGTATATACATGTGTGTCTGAATATTTAATGTCAAAAATATATTTTTAAAAACAATAATGTTTGAAACTTTTATCTTAGGTGCAGAAGAAGAAGTTTACTTACTATTCATGGAGCAACCACTGTGGTTGTTCCTTTTACTTACATTCTCTCACATAATGTTTGAAAATGATTAATAATATTATAATGTTTATTTTGTAGATAAGATAATCAACTTCAGATAGTGCATACTTTGACCAATGTTAATACAGGTGTTACAATCCATAGTGTCCAAAGAAAAACTTTTTATATGATCAAATCCTTGTATTTTGTTGAGAAACAGCAAAGAAAAATAGGTTAATAAATATTCTTTATGTTTTGTTCATTTAATGGCCAAAACTGATGGGCAGTGTTGTATATTTAAATCTTCATACATCAATCTCTCTAAATGAAAGAAAGTATTCACTGTTTCATGATTTCAAGTTTTTGTACTAAATTACTAGAAAAGTCTAAATTCCTCTAGGTTTTCTGGTCAGAATTTTTGCCTCAGTGCTGTATGAATTTTTTCTACTGACAGAATGAATGGAGTTTCAACAAAATGACCAATCGGCAATGAAATCCGTGACACAATTTCCTGAGATTCATCTTAGATTTATGGCTGCACACTTAGAGATATCACAATGCAGAAATGTTGGGCAAGAAATAAAACTATATTTTCTCCTTTCTTACTTCAGTGGAGCACAATTTCCATTTATTCACAGAGTATTTCCTCACACAATATGATCTTCAGACCCAAGGCTATAAATTTGAAAATATTTATAGGCAAGACTACCACTGATGCCGTTTATACCTTGCTAGCACTTTGTTCCAGCTCCTAAGAGCCTCCCATATCTCATATGAATGGCTTACAACCATGTCCTGGCCTGGATTTTCTTCTGTTAAATAAAAGGCCCTTGCTTCTTTGACTATGATCATCTCTATGACTTTAAAGCAAATATACTTATGAATGTTCAAGTGTCCCCAACCCTGGCTTCCCAGGTTTTATAGCTCAATTTTAAATTTAGTAGTGAGGAAATTCCCTCTTTTGTACTACCTACATATCTATAGAAAGAGTCAGTACATGTAAACTATTTCTTATAATAAAACTGGGAAGCTGAGGACATGGACAGAAACAGAAACATTGCACAACTCTGGGTGGATCCCAGATGCAACTGAGTCTACAGGTCATACTTAGAAAGCTAGTTTGAACAATCCCTGAGATGAAGCTTGGGTAAAAGAAAAAAAAAAAAAAAGAAAAAAAAAAACCATGAAATATCCTGGGTTGAACACTACTAAAGGGAATACGTCTTCTTCCTGCTTTTCTTTGTCCCTGAAATTTTATACAAGAACTAGAAGATCACTTGGGCATGCTATATGGGACCTTTGGTAGTTTGAAAGTGACTTTATGAATACAGGTAACCTCTAATTTCATGCTGTGTCTCTGGAAATGTTGTTACACTTTTATCCTTAAACCAGCCTTACACCTCTGGGAAAAGTTTTGATTTTGAGCAGTTGCTCATTTTGTGTGGAGTAGGAACCAAAATTCTTGCTAACTCATTGGCACCTAATACAAATGAAGTTTACAAGTCCTAAAATGAGACACTGTATTTACTACTCTATATCCTTCAAATTTTCACACTAAAAGCAGAGAGTTAAAGGAAGCGCAATTTATTGAGGTAAGCCTCCTCATCCTTCCAGTTTCTTCTAGAGAAGTACATTAAGAACAAATGTAATGCAATCTTTGAAGCACAGAAACTCTTAATGATGGTAGAGTTTTAAAGAACACATTTCTAGAGTATGAGCAAGCCAAAAACAATGCAGAGGAGGGAAAAAGACTGTTTAGTCCTCTGACATTTAAAAATACTCAGAATCACCCACAAGAAAAGGGACAGACACCATTATCTCTATATTTTGTTCTTTTTAATGATTTAGGCTCCCTCTGTAATACCATTAGATTTTGGGAGAGGGTACCCTGTCTTCATGTATTTGCTCTCTCCTGGGAGTAAAATTTTTTAGTTACTTATAAACAACGTGCTTGGATATCTCCTCAGCACCAGTCTGATCCACTCAGCAAATGGCGCACTCTCGTTTAAAAGGTAACGCGAAAAAACCCTTTTTCAAATTTCCTGTATGAGAAAGCATTAGTTAATATATCTAAACAACTATAACAACAATAAACTTGACTTTTCTTTAGACTCTCTCAGGTAGTTTATGGACAGTATCTTCTCTCATAATTTATGCTTCCTTTCTTTTTGTTATTTATTTTAAAGGAAATATTGCTGTTATTGTTTGTGATGGTAGGAGAGTGGAAGAAGGGCTCTAGGAGATGAAAACTTAAAATCACTCAGAAATTTTTCAGAGAAAAATTTTAATTGTAGTAAACTTTATCTAAAAGTAATTAGTTTGCATAAAAATTTAGGAATTTATGACATGAAAAATTTATACTCAATTTATATTAAAGAATTAAAAAGAGCAACAAAGGAAGGATTTGCCAGTATTTAGTATTAAAAGAAATTATCCTCACAATGTTAAACCATCAAACAGTATACAATTGCTCATATCCGAGATATATGAAGTCTTCAATTATAGAGACAAATCTCAAACTTATAATAAATTTATCTCACTGTGAGTCACACATGATTAAAGATTTTAATGGCTGAGTTGCAGAAAATATTGATTAAAGTTTAATTATTTGTTCTAGCATTCTTTCTGTGAATTGATTATGAAACCCTTAAGAAACATTTATTTCTTTGGAAGTGATAAAATATCCAAAGCAAATATCAAACATGGGGAGCCAGGCCTGGTGGTGCATGTCTTTAATCCCAGCACTCAGGAGGCTGAAGTAGGCGGAACGTTGTGAGTTCGAGGCCGACTTGGGCTACAATGTGAGTGCAAGGCTGGCCTGAGCTACATAGTGCGACCCTGCCTCAAAAAACTAGGGCTGGGAGTTTGGCTCACCAGCTTAAGCGCCTGTCAGGCAGGCATGAGGTTGTGAGTTCAACCCCCGGTGCCGCAAAGAATAAATAAATAAATAAATAAATAAATAATCAAACATAGGAAAAACTGGCTTAAAATTGAAATTAGGACATCACTAAAGGAACAAAAACAGATCAAGTACTGCTTAGTAATTGATGGTAATTTGTATTTTGAACCAGGTGCTTACTTATGGATTAAATGGGTGAAGTTAGTAAAAGTGATATAATTAATAAAATTTACATATAATCAACTGTTCTTTTTTATTTTGATTTCATCATAAAATGACATTTAAACCTGTATGTATTTGTGGGGTACAAAGAGAGGGTATAATTTATTAACACCATGCAGAATAATTAAAGTGAGTAATTTCATCACTTCCAATAGTTACCATTTTAGTGATGAGATTCTTGAAATTTACTTTTATCAATTTTGAAATATACAATACATTTCTATTTACTATACTCATCACACTGTATAAGTGATCTCAACAAATTTTTCTAGTTGATATATTTGTTTCTTTTGACTACTGTCTTCCCAAACCTCCAATTCCCAGACTCTGTACACCCTTTTCTATTGATTCCATTCTCTTTGTTTTGATGAGTTCAACTGTTTTACAACAATAAAATTGTACTAAAATTGACCATTGGCACAACCTTGTGAATATACTAAGAATTACTGACCCATATAATTTAAGTAACCAAATCTTATGATATGTGAATTATGCATCTCAATAAATGTATTACCAATAAAAAAAATTTCACATGTAAATAAAAAATTCAGTATTTGTCTTTCTCTGTTTGCTAATTTCACTTAGCAAACTATTTTCCAAATCTAGTCATGTGGTCATAAATAGTCGAAATCACCATTTTAGGTGATAAATAGTATTTCATAACTATATGCAACACCTTTTCTTTATCCATTCATCTTTTGATGGATGTTTAGGCTCCTTCTATGACTTGGCTATTGTGACTAATGCCACAATGGATATGAGAGTTCAGACCCTTTTTCAACAAATCAATTTTAATATTTTAGGTGAAGATCCCCAAATAAAATTTGGATTACATGGTAAGTTTATTTCTAGTTTTTTCTGAGAAAATTTCATACAACTTTCCATAATGGTGGGAACTTTATGTTCCAACCAAGACTGTATAAGTGCTCTCTCTTCTTCAGATAAACTACTCTTAACAATGTTTTTATGCTTACTAAACAATCTTCTGTTAATTTAGCATTCTATATAATTTTCCTATCAGTTGAAAAGATTTAGGAAAATGGGAATTTGTATGTCTTCTTGATAATTCCATTTCTTATTATCAACTGAACTATAAAATCATGTTTTATATCTTTATTTTCCAATGAGTTTGGTGAATGTGATGTAGCATTTTGTTAACTAAATTAGTCTTGAACTCTAGTGAATTAGCAAGATTTTTTCTAAATACACTAAATGGTGCCTCTCAAGATTTCAAATGCATGACTTTGCTGCTGACAATGTTATTGAAATCTTCTTTAGTTTTCTTTAAATTCACCTAAGGAACTGTTATTTTTAGTAGTACAGTACACTGAACATCTTGTTCACATAATAGTTTAGATATTTAGATATTTGTACCAAAGCTCATGGTGATTAGACCTGATTCAATTTTAACAATTATAACCTATATAATCTAACACCTTATAGACAGGTATGAGTTCATTAAACTATTTAAAAGACTGAGATAAATCATGAATTATTCTGTACCAAACATTGGCAGCATAATTTCCTTATACTGACAAATGGAAAGTTAAAAATCAGAAAATGTATTCCACTTTTGCTACATTTGTGAGTTTACAGTAAAACTGTGCAGAACATAAAGAGATTTCTCAGACAGTTCTTCCACATTTAAATAACCTGTTCCATTTTCAACATCACCCTTGGAGAGGCACCCTGTCTACAGTCTGTACTAGTGTTCACTCTTGGTGTTATACATTCTAGAGGCTTGGACAGATTTATAATGACATGAATCCTCCCTTACAGAATCATATAAAAGTATTTCACTACTCTGAATATCCTCTGTACTCTGCTTATTCATCCCCTTCCCTAGAACTGACCTTTTCACTTTTCCTGTAGTTTTGCTTTCTCTAGAAGGTAACATTTATTTTAACATTTTTCCCTATAACTTTACAGCTTTTACTTTTTAGCTTTTAGCTTTTAGATATTCCTTGTCTGGCTGCAGCACAGTTTTACTTATCTGTTGGCTTACTGAAGGATATCTTGATGGCTCCCAAATATTAGCAGGTATGAACATAGCTGCATATAAATATCTGTGTGTAGTTTTTGTGGAATATTACTTTTCCATGCCTATCAAAGAACACAACTGAAAACTGTGTTTAATTTTATAAAACAACAAACTGTCTTCCAAAGTGGTTGTACCATTTAGCATTCCCATTAGCAATGAATGAAATCTTATTGCTCCACATTTTATCGCCATTTGGTGTTGGGAGTGTTATGATAGATATGTTGTTTTAATTTGCATATCACTGATGACAAAATGATGTGGAGTATCTTTCCATATGATTTTTCACAAAAAAATATGTATATATATATATATATATATATATATATAGAGAGAGAGAGAGAGAGAGAGAGAGAGAGTGGCTGTGGTTCACCTTGGGGGAGCTCTGCTCCTCATATTGTACATTGCTTCCTGGCTCCAGAGGGGAGGCTATGTGCTGGAGAAGCTGTCATGCTGGGCTTCCTGACCTGTGCTTCACTGTTCTCATTGTCGGAGGAGCGCGGGACCTTGTTGCCGCTGAAGATGGCTGTGGTGCTCTTCAGGGCAGCCCTGCTCCTTCTTTTGAGCTTGACTTCTTGGCTCCCATGTAGAACCCTCAACCCACTGCACAGCTCCTTCACCCCACTGGCATAGACTTTCTAGTTCCATCGCTGACCTTTGGTCTTCCCGGCACAGAAACGTAAAATAGACTGGTGTGAGTCCTTATTGTGGGCTCTTAAATTTCCAGTTGGATTTGTGGGAGGCATTGTCATGCATTTTGGGTCTCTAGGTGGACTCATGCAGGACATTGTTGTGGGATCCAGGCCTTTGGCTGAATATTCTGGGTCTTTAGTGTTGTGGACAGATTTTCCTGAACTTTCTTGTGCTTGACTCTGGGTGACCATCATAAAACAGTATTATAAACTCTGTGTCCTGTATGCAGTTGTTCTCCCTGTAACCCCTGACTGTAACACTATGTATCTTTTTCTTTTTCATTTTTTCTTTTTTTTTTTTTTAATGTGGATTCCCAGTTTCTCCAGAGACTATGCCTTTGATCCTTTGTGAGTACCAGATGACTTTATGTGGGCTGATTTCTGAGCTCCGTATTATATTACATTGATCTATTTATACATTATTTTGCCAATGCCTTATTCTCTTGGTTATTATAGCTTTCTAATAAGACCCAAGATTGGGTACTTTCAGCTCTTGTATTCTATTTTCCTTAAATATTGTTTCAGTTACTCTGACTCTTTTGACTCTCGATTCAATCTAAACTTTCAAATCATTTTGTCAAAAGCCACAAAATAAAATGCACAGGTTTTTATTGGGACTGTATTCAGAAATAGTAGAACCAGTTTTGAACCAGGATTTAAACTATATCTGTTCAGTTACAACATGAACCTCTTTCTATGACATTGTAGAAATAACTCAGCAACCATAAAAATCACAGAAAATTATACATTTCAAAGACATTATAAAGATTAGAGGTCTGACAACAATGCATAACACTAGTTTATTGGTATTATCATATGCATTCACTGAAATCCTGTAGACACTACTAGCAGAAATCTTCTCCAAAAGGAAAATATAAAAGCAATAAATTAAAAAAAACACATAGAAAGAAAACATCAATCTCAAGAGGTGAGAAAATCAAAAGGATTCTATCTTTTTTAAATGGCGGTAACACTTAGCCAAGAATCTCAAGTGTTATGATTAGGGCTCCTACTTTAAGAAGAGCAGGCCATTTAAGCAGTTAAAACACCTGAGTTTATGATAATTCAATATTTTTTGTGCATTTTAATTTAGAAAATATTTTGTCTGTGCTCATTCTTTCCCTAGTATATCACTGCAAACACTATGGAACACAATTTATAAAATTATTCAACAAAATTTGTTATCTTGAAAAATGGAATATATATTCATTACTCATTGAAATGTCTACAATACCAAAAGTAAGACTAATTTCAGGATTTTTTTTTTCTGGAGTATTAGGCACAGAACCCAGGTCCGTCCTCACAAATGTTATTCAAGTACTGTACCACTTATCCATGCTCCCAACCTTTTAATACTTTATTTTGAGACAGGGTCTCACCCAGGCTGGCCTTGAAATTATGATCCTACATCCTACAGCCTCATAAGAAGCTGAAGCTACACATATTTGCTGCCACAGTCAGTGTATTACGGTGCATTTAAAGCCTGATATCAAGGAATTGAGCAATAGTGACTGAAATGGATGAGATGCAAGTTTTTGTTGTTAAAATTAAAGTTTTTTCTAGAGGGCTATGCTCTCCACAACATTTTTGCAAGCCTTATTTTTTCCTGAAAAATTCAAATAAGTCTCAAGAAAAGAACTTATGGAACTGATGAAGTAAAACTGTCACTTTTAATCTTGGTAGTTAAATATATCATCTCTTTGTCTATTAAGAACTGTAGTTCTGTAAATCTTGTTTCCACTTATAATTAATTAGGCAAAACTAAAATGTTTAAAGACACTACAAATCAAATTTAATTTAAATGACTACAATAACTTAAACAGAGACAAATGGAATGATTTCCTTATGCTTCATTACCTCTCCTAATTCCTTTTAAAAAATTTCCATAGGAGAATTTCTGAGTATGGTGAAAGAGGTGTTGACCACCAGGACCCCAATTAAGCTACCAGAATAATATTTTAACTCCAGGTGGTTCCAGAGCCTATGCTTTCCATTAATTCCATTCCTACTGTCACCTCAACCAGACTCATTTTTTTCCAGTCTGATTTACTGAGAGCTTTAAATCATATATCATACCTAATGCAGAGGTGTAATCTTGATTTAGGTGTTTAATTAAAAGTATGACTCTGTTATAAATTAACAACTCAAATATGGTTTTTAAATATCTCATAGTATGTTCTAATGATCATATTACTCTTCTTTCATGGGGTATTAATTCATAAAAAATAATTCTTAATTTTGATAGAATCCTACTCTTCATGAAAGTGATTTATTTTTATGATTTCATGACTTCATTGAATTTTACTGCATTTCTTGATTTCCTTTTTAAATACAGTATCTCTAAAAATTGTTCCTACAATTTCAACATAGAACTGAGAGAAAAAATGGCATTTATCATCATTAGGCTCCGTTCTTTTTAACAGCTGATAAAAGACTACACAAATAATTTCATCTTGTTTCTATGCTTATGAAAGAAAATAAATTTCATTTATATGAGTTTTGCTGAATATATTTATTTATCATTTATTTCATAGTATTTTTCCTGAAATTCAACATTTTAGGAGACATTATTGAACTCTATAATATGTTAACAATTTAGTAATTTGTGAGAATTTTAGCCTCAAACATCTTGAGAAAAATTCTTGGTTGATAAGCTTTTAACTTAATTTTGATAGATAGAGCATTTGAAGGATTCAGTATTTGAAACTGTGCACCATGAGATACACAGGGAGGTCTCACTGCCACCTTTTGTAACTGTTTCAGTAACTCTCTCCAGTACACATATGTGAATGCATTTTTAGGAAGTCTTATGTATTATTTACTTTTTTTTCAGTATTTATTTTAGGAAGAAGCAATATATAACTTCCACATTTCTCTTCCAGAAATCAATATACTATGTATCTATACACATCCTTCTCTTCTTTAAATTGTTCACTTAATAATCCATCCTATAGACATTCTATGTCAGTAACTAGAGACTTTTCTCATTCACAAACTTGAACCTTCACACTATTTAGTTTTTACTGCTCATTACCAGGAATACAAAGAATGGTCTTTTGGCATTCTCTATGAATTATAACCATGTGTTACCTATCAATCTACAACATGTGAGTTCTGCTTAACACATGCTTTTTTCCCTTCAGAGGCCCCATACTAAAAACACAGGCATGCAGATTAGCACCAGATTAGCATTCAAAGGTAAACCACGAAGGAATAGAGAAAATCTAGAGATATGGAAGTGGTAAAAGCACATGATCCTGAAGTCATAATTGTGTCTGCTTTGGTCAGGTGAACAACGGTGCATTGCACACATCACTGAAAGGATGCCAAGAAAGAGAATCTGGCCCTCAAATACTACCCAGTGTTACATAGAGCACCATCTTGCTAAATAAGCATGAGCGTATAGGACTTTCCTGATTGAGGAAATGGTCTCAGTGAAACAGGTAACTTCCAGGCTTCAATGATTGCTATCAGTAAGTTTTTTCATTACACTAACACAAACCTGCTGAGCCACATCTTATTACTAAGCTACTAAAAGGAAAAAGGGAATAGTTATCCAGGATCACCTGAGTTGGTTTTTCTTCACAAAGTTCTTATATGTAAGTGCATATAGAGAAATGTAGAAAAAATGAGATATGAATGCTAACATACCAACCACACTCACTCATTAAGTAACTTTCTTGTGTCTCAGGCTTACATTTAAATTCCAAATTTGAAACTTTGTAAAATTCAGAATACTGACCTAGGGTCATTTTCGGTTATAGTAGTTGAAGCTGGTTAAAGTGGAAGTAGCAAAATTCTCTATTGAATAAAATTAAACAATATATGTCTAAAATGCTAGAATATCAAGTAGTTTACATTTACTACTAAGCATTTTGGCAGACAGGAAAGACTTCAAAATTTGGTATTTATTAAAGTACTACTACAGCCTTGACTCTTGACACCCCTTAGAACCTAAGAAAATATTAGTTGGGAGTCTAGCCATGAGGAAGATTATAGGTACTAGGACAAGACTAAAAGTACACAGTTAATAAATCATACAGTTTTTTTAACTAGAACATAGAAAAATATTAATGCTTAGGAGATCTGATACAAGCAGTAAGGAAGTCTTCTTTGGAAATAATGGAACACATTTTCCTATAGAATTCATATATTCTAACATTAGGAAGGAATGCTTTTATTCTGGGCACATAATCCTTGTTCTACTTTGAATTTTTATTGGAGGCTGAATTACTTGGTTGTTGTTGTGTGTCTGTGAAATTTAATTATTATTCTATTTGCATCTCCATTGTTAATCTTTAATGTAGGGAACAGTGTCATTACCAGAGAAGAGTTTACAGGATTAATCTTTAAAAAAGAAAGTAATGTTTTTCACCTAAGTATTAACAAATTCTCCCTATAATACTGTACTAGCAGTAAGACAATTCTGGAATAATGCTTCAATGAAATATAACTAAATATCTCAAATTCATTTTTTTCTATTAAATTTTCACTGGAATATATTATTTTTAAAGTATAACTATACTCCATCTTTTTTTATAAAAAATGAAAGTTACAAAGACTAAACAAAAACCTGTTACTTTACTGCCTGTACTTTTTTTCTTCTTCCTGGGGTATAAATAGCATGGCATGAAATTTGCCATTTTATTCAGTTGTTCTGTTTACTTGTATATCATGCTACTCACTGTAGAACAACTGATTAGTTATCTTTCATTCTTTACCATCTCATGGCATTTCAGACTTTGCTTTTTGAGGGATACTTCACTTTTTTCCAGTTTTATTTTTGTCACTATTTTGCTAATGCATTTAATTCTAGGAAAAATATCTTGATTGCAGTGCTATTTTTGTATTTATAAGATACGTTCATAAAAGAATTCTGGGTTGAATTTTAATTTGAATAGTGACTGATAATTCGTATTTTATCATAGCACATATTTTCATATACTCAGTGATCCTTACATCACTCTTCTTGAACATTTTTCTTCACTTAAAGGGTAAAACAAGATCCACCTGCCTTTATTTTGTATGCTCCTGTTTGTAAATGAGATGGAAACTCATATCTTTATTGTTCAAATATTATTCTTTCTTTTATAATTTACCTTTTGTTGTGATATAGTTTGCTTTTATTAGTGGTTTTACTTCACACACATTAATGCCATTTACAATAAAAGATTTTTCCAAATAGAATTTTATTCTCTATTTATAAAGTATGATGGCCTATATTTTAATTTAATTTTACACAGTTAAATAAGCATAATATTTATTCAGATATCAGCATTATTGGCAGCTTAATTTTATATTCCACATCTTTCAGAACTGTTAAAATATAAATTGCTATTATTTTATTTTATTTATTTATTTATTTTTATGGCACCGGGGATTGAGCTCACAACCTCGCGCCTGCCTGACAGGCACGTAAGCCGCTGAGCCAAACTCCCAGCCCTGGCTTTTTGAGGCCGTGTCGTACTGTGTAGCTCAGGCCGGCCTTGCGCTCGCATTGTAGCCCAAACCGGCCTGGAACTCACAAGGCTCCGCCTACCTCATCCTCCCCAGTGCTGGGATTAAAGGCGTGCGCCACCACGCTCGGCAAATTGCTATTATTTTAAAGTCATCAAATGTAACATTTTATTTTAACAGGAATGGACTAAGATAGGTACATATAGAAACAGATTTTAAGCATATATGTAAATACATTATCATTTTATATGTGATCATAATTAGTACATCTATCTTTTAAATTTTAATCCACTTATAGATCATCATAAATAGCTGCCCACTTTGTTTTTGGTTTCCATGTAAGTACTTAAGTCAGCTATATCTATTACTAATCACCCTATTCACAGAAAAAAATTGTTTTAGAATTCATTATATAATCATACATTCCTCTTTTAATTTGTTTCCATAGATTAGTACATAATTTAGAAAAAATCATTATCCTACTTCAAGAATAAAGTATCCTGGATTACAAATACATTCTCTTTTAACTGTTAAATTTGATGTAGTCTATAATGTTGACATTTTTAATCATAACTAAAACTTGTTTATTGTTTTAATTATTATGCATTATCTACTGGGTTCTTAATAAGGTTTTTATAAAATGAATTGGGTCAATCATTATCTTGTGATCATGTACCTTAATAATAATAGAAAAATTTATTCATCTTTAAAGATAAAAAATTAAGCCATAAAAATTTCAACTGTGTGTTTATTTATAGTGGTAAAACTTTTTTTTCCAAACACTGATAAGAATTTTTTATTCATATTTTCTAAATTTTTTGAGGTTATACTAGAATAATATTGTCATAATCTTTCGATTTCAAAATATAATTTGTTTGACTTGTTTACTTTAATGGTATTTACCAAATTACATCTATTACAGGAGAAAAGGTGTGAGAGGGAATAAAATAAGAACTTAAATATGTTACATACACATACCAACTCCAGATGCAAAAAAATGAATATTATGCACATCAAACGTGCTAATAAAAATGTTTTAGATTTATTTTACTTCTACTTTTTTGTATTAGATCAGTTTTCCTACTTTATTATAACACATTTTGCTTATTTTTATCTAATTTATAAAGATACAAACATATTTAATATTTTCACAGGACCATATGATTATAATAGCATACAATTTATTATATAAGTATACATTAATTTTCATAATGGAGTCGTACAATTAATAGCACAATTCCTAATTCCTATTCTAGGTTAACACTAATCTACTTTTTCTCACTGTAACTATGTCCATATTTCCTAAACAGCTCATATGAATCTTATGATATTTAGTATTTAAGGTCTTTTACTTAGCATGATTCTATGATTGATCCATGTCAGAGCATGGATCAGAATTTTATTCTTTTAAATGCTCAATAGTGTTGTGGGTAGATCACATTATGTTTTCCACATTGGGTGTACCACATTCATCAACTGATGCATATTTGCTTTGTTCCACTTTCGACTATTCCAAATAATGCTGATATGTATATATATACGTATACATATATATATGTATATATGTGTATGTATATGCATACATCTTTATGTGGACATATATCATCATTTTGCTTGAGTAAATACCTATGAGTAGATTTACTGGATCATACGATAAATTTACAATTAATGCTTTAAGTAGCTGTCAAAATAGCTCTACTATTTTACATTTATAATAGAAATACAGAGAAAATTCAGTTTCTTATTTCTACCCCAACATGTGTTACTGCCAGTTATTTTACAGTATATAGTCATTTTAGTGTGTGAATGATCGTATCTAATTTTGGTATTAATTGGCATTTCTCTAACTAATTTGTCTACTGGCTTTCATGAGCTCACCATTAGTTAACCTTTGTTGATGGAATTTTATTGAAGCCTCCAGCAATTTAAAAAATAGAATTGTCTTATTATCATTATGAAAGTGCTGCTTTTTTTAGGTACACTTCCCTTATTAGACATACAATAGGCAATTACATAAATCAAATGACTAGGACACTTCAGAAAATACAGAGATTATGACAACCTGCTCTACCATCATACCAACAAATTAAAGAAACACAAAATACATGTAACTCACAAAAAGTAAACTCACCAATGTATTAATAAAGAAAAAAAGTCCCAGATACATTCCTGTTATCTGGGGGAAACAAGATGCTGCATTCTTGTGGCAGAAACATGGTCAGAGCAATAAATTGTAATAAATCAATTAGGTCTACTAGATATTTTAGTAAGAAAAAGTCACATAGATTCTGTTATGCTTCTGATGTAATCTGCCAAAAAAAAATTGTGTTTGGAAGTGGGGTCTGATTAGAGAGGGTGAATCAATGCAGACTTGTCCTGGAAAAATGAATTCTTGTCTCTTGATCCTTTCTCTCTCATTCTGCTTTCTGGCCACCATGGAATGAACAACTGTGTCTACCACCCCCCGCCATTCTTTCTGCCTTGGGGAAAGTCAAGTTACAACTGAACCCACTGAAAATTGTAAGCCAAATAAACCTGTCATTCTTTAAAATGTGAGTGCCTGATATTTTGTTTTAGGTGGTATTATAGTCAGGATTTGCAAGGAGAACAAGATAATACAGGACAAATAATTTACAGTATTATTTTGTGATTGTCACCAAAGAGTTAAACACAACAGAAAGAGCACAGGAAAGAGCGCGTCTACACGCTAAGACCCAAGGCTTTCAGATGAGGGCCTGGATCCCATGGCAATGTCCTGCATGGGTCCAGTTGAAGACCTAGAGCCAGTGACAATGCCCCACACCTGGAGGCCTTCTAGGCCAAATGCTCATGCAAGTCTCTTTCATGGATCTGTACTGGGAAGGCCCATAGGTCGGTGGTGGGGACAAGAAAGTCTGTGCCAGCAGGATGAAAGATCTGTGCCGGTAGGCTGAGGGTTCTGCACTGGTACCAGGAAACAGTGCTTAAAGTAAGAATGAAAGTAAGCTACCCCAGAAAGTACCACAGCCATCCTCAGTGACAATAAGGTGCTGAGCTCCTCTGACAATGAGAACAGCAGAGTACATATCAAGAAGCCAATGTGACAACCTTCTCCTGGAGATTGAGCAGTACACCATCATCCCCTCTGAAGCCAGGAAGCAACGCTCAATGTAAGGACCAGAGTTCCCCCAAAGTGAACCACAGCCATTCTCAACAACAACATCCCAAGCTCCTCTGATGATGAGACCAGCCAAGTTCATATCAGGAAAGAAGCTCAACAACCTTCTCCAGGAGAACCCACAGCAACAGGAGAACCAGCAGCACCAAAAAACACTACAGAGAACCAACAACACTACTTCTTTCTCTACAGTTCTCCTTTTTATCTTGGTAACAATCATCAGGTGGGCCATCCACATTCAGTGCCATGCTGATTGAGTTCAACTGAATGTCACAAGTCGACCACCAGTTACCAATCCACCACTGATGGAAAAGTGTCTAAACCAGATTTCATAAAGTTGAACTTGTTGCTGTGACTGTGATACAGGGGAATGAAACTCCCAACCTACTATATATCCGGCACAAGTTCGTGTTCTCTAAAATCAAAGAATGAATTTTAGAAACAATGGAGGTTAAAAGCAGAATATATTTATTGAGAGAAAGAAGCTTCTGTCTGAGAGAGACAGAAAGGGTCCCGAGTGGGTTGCCAAAGACTGTCTTTTCTAGGGACTTTTATAGAGTAAAACCATGAGGTTAGAGGGGTCCAAAGTGAGGGGAGGGGAATGGGAACTTGCAATGTGGGGCATAAGGTGGGACATAACTATGGTTAACCAATAAGATTAATTCCTCAGGTAAAATTGATTAAATCAAGGACAAATGGGGAAGTAGTAAGTGGAGATGCTTAACAGCAGTGACTCTCCCCATAGGGAAGTGGAATGTTGACTCCTGACTTCCTCAGGGTGATAGAGAACTATTTAGAGTATCAGTCCTTAGGATATGGGTGCATTTGTTTGATTGTTTGTCTTGAGATCTGCCCCACAGCAGGAGGTGTCTGTCTCCTCAGAGGTCACAAGGTATGGGAACTTCTGCACTGGCTCCTTTGAAGACCTAGCCCTGTCTGACTGCCCTATAATATTTCTAACTAACTCAGCTGCCTGTGACAACTGTACCTGACCATGTAGTTCAGAAGCCTCTGGGAATGGTTTGTGGGAGAACTTTGGAAAACTCTTTATATGCAAACTAGAAAAACACACGAATGCTGTCTGCAGAGCCTGATGAATGTCTCTGCTTGAATCTCGAAAGGTCAAAATCTTTATAGGAATGCAGACAATAAGAGCCAGGCTCAGAAGGTTTTCCTTAGGAACAAGTGCTCCACCAGCAATTGGAATAGCGGTCACATGTGTTATACTCTGGCACAGTGTCTAGCTTTTACCAGTGTCCTGTGATTTTGTAGGAGGCGAAGATTATGAGTAATCAAAACTTAAAGCATGTCAATGTTTAGACTGTGGCACAGTTGTTTTTTTGTTGTTGTTGTTGTTTTTGTTTTTGTTTTTGTTTTTGATATACAGTGAAAATCAGGATCAAAACTTAATTTACAAAAATTTTACTGGTGGCTAGAAAGGAAAATTCTGTAAATCCAGACTGAAGAAAGTCTGTTTGTTGAAAAGATTAGCATTATAAAGAATCCAAGTAGTTTGCATCAGGCCCATTGGGAAGATGCCTCGAAGGCATCTCAGAAATTAGCAAGACCTCATTCATTACTGGCTCAAAAGTGCAAAACGTTAAACCTTTTATTTGAGAAGAGAGCCCTCAGTCTTCCGCTAGAGATGGACTACATAGGGAAGGTATAAGATTAATGTTTTCCCAGTGAGGTTTTGATCTCTCTCTGGTTCCATTCTTTTCGAGTTCCCTGTTTTACCATTTGGAATGGGAGTGTTTATCCTGAACCACTCTATGTTACAGGTATTTAACTTCTAATTTTACTCTTACAGTGACTTACAAAAGTTTGCCTTTATTCTCAAAGAAGACTTCGAACTTGGACCTTTCAGCCATACTAGAATTGTTAGGATTTTGTCGACTTTTAAAGATGGACTAGAGATATTTTGCATATTGAGAAAGATATGAGCTTTTTGGGGAACAGGGACAGAACGTGATAGCTCCTAAAAATCTCTTGTCAGAGGGAATAGGTCATTGGGGGCATGACTTAAAGGGTGTGTTCTTGTATCCAGGTCCTCTTTTTTCTCTCATTTTGTTTCCTAGGTGACATGGGATGAGCAGCTGTCTGCCAGATCTTTCTACCATGCCACTGGAGTTTTGGAGCCAGCTGATTTTGGAAGAACCCACTGGAACCTATAAACCAAATAAGCCTCATAACCTTTAAGTTGACTGTGTCAAGTATTTTGTCCAGCAATTATAAAGTGAGTTATTTCACACTATAAATAAAGTTAATTCTATAAATTCAGAATGTGAAATACAAAATAATCAAACTTGTAGAAAAAAATTAGAGAATATTTTCATAACTCTGACACAAATAAGCTGGTATTGTGAACTGCATAAAAATTAAGAACATCTGTTACCAAAAACATTCCTAATAGAGTTAACCATTAACCCACACAATTGGAAAAGTTTGCCAGGCTATATAAAGAAATCCAAAAAATCCATATGAAAAGAACAACAATAAAAACATGGGTAAAGATTGAAGAGACCCTTTATAAAAGAATATATTAAAATGGCTAAAAGAACATATTTTAACAAGACTTTAAATTGATTATTTACCAGAAAACAAGTTAAAGTAATGAGATACTGTGTTACCATCATTAGAATAAGAAATAAGGTAGAACATTTCAAGTGGCAATGAAGTTTGAACAACTGATAATCTAATATAGCATGAGTTGGTATATAAAATGATGCGGATGTTTTGGAAACCAATTTTACTATCTATGTAAAAATAATAAAATTTATGCATTCTTATGACCCAGAAAATTCAAATTTTGGGGGAGTACAAGGTAGATATACAGATATACATGCATATAACCACCCTAAATCATATGTTTCAATTTTCATAGCAGCACCAGTTGTAGCATACTAAAACCTAAGCTTACGGAAGTTTTTATCAATATTTTCCTGGGTAAGTAAAGTATGGTATGTTTACCACGTCATAGTAAGAATGGACAAACTATACAACAATATGGATGAATTTACAGACTTATGTTTGAACTAAAGAAACCATGATACAAAAGAAACTAAAATGCTCCCTCACTTTTTTATACATGGAAATCTGATAAAAAGTTATCACTTAGCCTACTACAGACAGAATGATAAAGCTGTATTTGAAAGATTACGATAGCAGCACACTGGTCTGCCTATACTGACATATGCAGTCTAAACTGGAGTTATATGAATTACCAATGGAATGCTGATGTACTTTTCACAAGCTACTAAAGATTAGGGCTTAGAAATGTTACACTATCAATGACATTATCCTATAGTTGAGTAACTGCCTGTGTCACCAAAACCACATCATTTACACTACTTACTTATTTCAATTGTAAAAGAATTTTGTTGGCTACCAATATGAATAGGAACGTGTTGGTTGTAAAATCTCTGAAACTTGTATGGTACAAGATAGGTGTTTGACCTATGAAGCACATTTTCCATGTATTTGCAGTCTCAGGTGAATGATCATGTCTATAAAACAGCTATCAGGGAACTGATGATTCCAAAAATGAAATAAAATTTATAAACATTAAAGTATGCTTTTCCCAAGTCAGTCTCTTAAATTTTTCACTAGTTAATATAAAGCATGAGAAAAAAGATATCCAAAGTTGTGCAATTGTAAGGAAGATTTGTATGTGACATTTACACTGAACTTCAAATATACTATGAACTGTCATTCAACAAATACTTCTCAAAATGAAGGTGAAAATATAATTATAATAATCCATTTATATAAAAGTACTTCTTCAATGATGAAATAGAATTTCAACCTTTAAAATGGCTTGGGTAATCAGGAGCATATGAAACAGGCATAAAGGGCTCTGGTGATACAAAAAGTATTTTTCAATTAATAGTCAATAAGAAATCATAGTAAAACTAAAAAAGGAGGCTTTTTTTAAAAAGACAAGCACTGTTCCTTAATCTGTGCACCATCGGTGTCTTACCCTCATTTTCAAGGATAACCAAATATATTTTTTATGTTATACTTTTACATATATATGTATAAATGAATAGAATTTCAGTGCCAGGTGTTGTTCTAAATCATTTACAAATACTCACTTAATCCTTATCACAGTACCATACATTTATTGTTCACCATTGCAATTTTTCAGGTGAAAATAAAGACATAAAAGTTTATTAAGAAAAATTTTCAATGTCACGAAAATTGTAAAAAGTAGAATCCAGATTTGAAACTAGGTATTATGCTGCCAACCTTTACATATACTGCCTCTTACCATGGCTAGTAGTGACACAAGCCTTCTATCGTTTAGAAACTATGTCACGGGAGCAGTAACGGTAGTTTATTTCATTTGAGATATTTACCTAGTTTTTACTGAAACCGTTGTTCTTGGAATAAGGAAAAAACTATTACAATTTTTAAACTCATCTATAACACGGTACTTTTCACTGTAGAGATTAGCAGGAACATCTTTGAAAATGAGATTTACCAACTTTGTGAGATGAGAGTAAAAGCATAAATTTTATTTTGTATCTTCTCAAAGGCAGGCCTTCATTTTGTACAAAGTGTTGGCTGAAAAGCTTTATTTGATGTTTACTGAATTTAAAATATTTAATAATGTATATTTATTTTCTATAGATAGAGTGCATATAGTAATCTTTCTGCTAAGTACAGCTAAAAACCTTAGACACTACATGGAAATATTAAAAGACTGACAGAGATGACGTAGACTGGTCAGGTATCTTGAGACCCTGGAAATGGGATGGTGATGAGTTACCTGGGTTTTCATTCTACCTTGTATTTCTCAGATTTGTTGATGAAGAAGATGACAACTGGCCTAAAAAGCTGAAAAATATCTACAGAAAGTTCACATGAGGGTTCTTATGATATTGAAAATATGCTGTGTCTTGATTTTATCAATGTAAGCATGCTGGTGATCATAATAGACTATAATTCCCAAGATGTTCCCACAGGAGGAATGAGTAAAGGATATAAAGCATCAGTGTGTATTATTTCTTAAATTTACATATGAATCTAAAAATTTAAAAGTTAACTAAAAATATTTATTTAATACCTACCATGTGCCAAGTACATTTATAGATGCTTAAAAAATAACGGTGAACAAAACAAATACCCAATCTTTAAGAAGTTTGTAATCTAGTTAATAGAACATACTAAAAAGCAAAGACACACAATAAATATGCAATATGTAAAGTGATAAAGATGAAGAAAAAACTAATGAGCACATTGAAAGACAAAGGCAGTGCTATTTCGTATGTGGCACTCGTGCTATCTTCTATTAGGTGGTATTTAAGCAAAGAATTGGGAGCTGCACAGTTATCTAGGAAGAAAAAAACAGTTAACCAGGAAGAAAAAACCAACCAGTCCAAGGACTCTGAGTTGGGAGCATTCTTGATATGGTCCATGAATAGTAACCAGACCATTGTACCTCGAGAGTTACTAATAAAGTGAAAAGTGGGAGAATCTGGATTTAGAGTTAATGGAAATCCAGAATACAATCAACCTTGGGTTTTGATGTTGATTTTCAATGTTATCCCAACTGTATCTGTGGAAGACAGAGGGATAATGTATGGGTGTGATTGGAATATTGACATGTTTTGATTTATGTTTTAATAAGAAAGCTCTGGGTGTTTTATTAAGAAGACTGGGAGAAGGAAAATAAGAAGTTGGAAGAGTGGTTAGGAGTCATTTATTGGTTTTATATTATCTGAAATTCAAGTTGTATTAATTATTTCTTTTTATTAGTATGTACTTGCAGTACATAATGATTGCATTCATCTTAGGGAGTAGGTACTTGTACGTAACATATATATTGATTCATTTTATTCCCCTTCTTCTCCCCACCCTCTTACCTCCCTTTGTCTCAAGATCCTGCTCCCATTTTATTTTTTATTGTTTTTAGGTCATGTTTGTGGCACATAATGAATATGTTTTGGGGGCAGGTTTCTTTATTTTTTTTTTGTAACTTGGTATAGGTTTTATAATTATATGAAAACTATATGCTTAAGGAGCTCACACTAAATGGCAGTGCTGCAGAGTGCTTAAGATCATAGACAGTAGGGCCATACTGACAATCATGTCTTTGTTTTTGTTTGTTTGTTTGTTTGTTTTTGCTTTTTTGGTTTTTTTGTCATCGGGGAATCAGGTCTTTGTTGAAGTTATCTAGCCTCTTTGCTCCTCAGTGTTTTCATATGTAATATGAGTGAATGACAGTATTCACTCAGAAAACTGCTATCAGAATTCAATGTGTTACCACATAAAGCTCTTTTTTAAAAAAATAGAGTCATGGAAAGTGCAATAGAAGTGTTTTTAATGTCAAGTCTGTATTGAAATACCTTTGAGTAACACTCTAATAAAAATCATTAAATTCAGCAATAAAGAGAGCATATAAATTTTTTACCTAAGAAGGCTTACACATTCGTGACTGATAAACAGTGTGTGAATACATCTCAGTGGTGGAACAGCTCAAGCATCACATGTATAGCTATTACAGGTGCCAGACACTAAATTAAATAACCAAATAACCTTAGTATGTTTTCAAGTCATGCTTAATTTAATTTTAAAACTAAAACTCCATATATGATATATTTCATTACTACCAACTATCAACCTTCCTTACTAATGAGAACTATTATTTTTCAAGTTTTTAAATGGAAGAAATCATAGTGGATATCTTCTGCTTGCTACCTTACATTTGTATGTATTGGGAACTTCTCCCCATACTGTACTAATTGGGGCATAATTCAAAAATTGCCAAAGTATTCTATTTTTGACACAATGATCTTTGCAATAATAGGGAATTATCTAAGGAAATACATTCAGGGTTTCCCCACAGAATTCACTTCATGGACATTAGTTTTTCTCAGATTCATGGAAGTAAGAGTCAAATGAACAGCAATCTGAGACGTTAGTCGAACAGACCCAAGGTGAACTAAGATAAAGAAAGGTTCCTTAGAAATACTCTTTAGTTATATAACATTTGACATAATGGATAAAATTTGGTTGTGTTCTATATAAAATTCCAGTCTTTATTCCAGAATAATGATTTTAACCACCAGACAGATTATTACTGCAATGCTATCAATCAAATTTGTCATACTAGAATATAACTCTGTATTCAACCTTCTAATACTTGTCTTATGTACGTGAAATTGCAACATTTTAGAAAGGGATTGAAGTAATTTTTCCTTTTCATAAAAATATTATATAGATCACATTCAAAAATTTAAAAAGGAAAAAGGGAAAATATTAGTTCCTACATGCAACTTGGTATATTAGCAAGGTCAAATATAGATTCTAATAATCAAAAATATGTGTAGATATATAATATTGCTTCAAATTATTTTAAAAACAGGAAAAGCCATAATCCTAGGCTTTTCAAAAGCTCATACATAAAATAGAGAAAAAGTGCAGGAATATATAGTATTTATTTACAAAGGGAGTACTAAAGAAAATGCTTTTATAATAATTATCTCATTTGAACTTGAAGGAAAATCTTAAAGGGTAACATTCTTGTTCCTTTACAAAAATTCTCAGAGAGATTAAGGAGGTTATCCAAGATCAAACAACTAGTAACACAGAAATAGAATTCAGTTCAAATTCAGGTGTGTCTCAATCTCTTTATCTTCCACAATGTATGTGTGTTATGGTTAGTTTCTATAGACCCTCCAAAAAGCTCATGTGGTTATAGGTGGGGTTTTTCAAAGTGGCTGGATCTAAAGTGTGTGACACTGGGATTGATTCATGGTGCAGTGCTAGGGTCAAGGGCACTAGGATTAAGGGCATAAGTACTACTTGTCTGAAGTCGCCTGGATAATACTGTTAAAGTTCTTTGTTGCTTTTGCTACCTTCTACCCTCCATGAACTGTTTTCCTCTGTGATGCCACCCTGCCTTGGACCCAGCCAATTACGCACTGAAACCTCTACAAACTGTAAGCTAAATAAACCTTCCCTCCCTTAACTTGCAGGTGTTGGGTATCAGCACAAAAAAAAGTAAGGAAGAAAATTTGATAAGCATACTTGTCCTGTGGGAGGCATGACCAAAACATGAAATAGCAAAGCAATCTATAAACTGGTGAAGCCAACACATAATTAACTGTAAAGGCAAATCAAGTTAAGAGGAATTAAAGTGGAAGGGTGACTGAGGATGCGACCAGAATTAGCATTGTGGAAGAGAAAGAAGAATGCAAGCTGTGTCCTAAAGGATACATGACATGTGAATAAGTGTGGATAAAGTTAATGTAATGTGAAAGGACATTCCAGATGTCTTGGTAGGAGTTTGGGACAGAGGGAGGTAGAGAAAGTGAATGGTTTACAAATGTGACAGCAAAACGCTAAGTTTCCTTTGAGACTATGAAGAGTCTGTGCATCTGCCCTAGACATCATTAGGGTTTAGTGAACCTTCAAAACAAAGGAAAAGTTTAAAAAGATTGATTAAAAAGGAGCCTTAGTTGGCTAAGTAATAGCATTATATCAAAATCATTGAAAATAATGTTTCTGATATTATTTTAGCTTAGTTCTTGGCAAAGTAGTAGAAATATTTAAAAGGATATTAAGAGCAAATTTATCTACTTTATCACTTTGTCAGTAAATATCCTCTGAGAACATCTAAATGAGATTAAAATCAGAAAGAAGCTGGAAGCGTTTGGGAGAACCATCAGCTCATGATGAAATTATGATCCTGAGTAAATGCAAGAAGGAAGGTTCAGTGAAATCTGCTTAGAGATATCTATATTTAATGAAAATGAAGCAAAATTCCTGCAAAGACTCAAGTATCAACTGTATCCAGGAATAGGCCTGCCTCAGTAACCCACGGGTATTTAGTCATTGGCAAGGCTCAGCCCTCAGGAAAAGTAACTACAGCTTCAACACTTTGCTTAAGGTTGGCTGTGGGTCTCATAAAAATGTTAAAGTAGCCTTTTTTTTTTTTGCATTTTGTTTTTGATAAAAAACATATAACTGTGAGCTGTGAATTCTACAGGGCCTAGTGGTTTTATCATTTTGTGATTTTTTTAATATTGTATCACAAATGAAGGCTCCTCAAACCATGTTGTGATTGTGATATCAGTTTTGAAAACCAGTGAAAGCCATAGCTGTATGTAAGCAACCATTGCTTCTGTCAGAACACTGGATCATATAGTCATCCTCTTAATTTACCTATTTATTAACTTAAACACCATCAATACAATATTTGACCTTGCCTAACTTTTACACTATGCCTATTGTTCAATATATTCTATTGTTTGGTGACTTTTCTTTACTGTTCATTGAATAAGCCAAATTTTTTCTAAACTCAGGATGTTAGTAATTCTGCTTGCCTGCAATGTTCTTCTCCTAGATTTTCACATGACGGCCCCTTTCACACTACTCACACCCCAATACAAGTATCTTCATCTTAGGTCTTGTTTGATCATCCTATCTAAAGTACTATCTTGTCATTCACCTTAAACTAGTTTTCTTTACTTCGTAGTACTTGTTAATAACTACATAAATCTGATGCTTATATTATTCAGATTTGTGCCTCAAACAAACAAAAAAACCCACTTGACTAATGCCGTCTATTATATCTATTAAATCTATTATATCTATTATATCACCTATGTATACTATGATTCCTAAAAATAAATAAATATAGTTGAATAAATACTTGACAAAAGAAGCTTTCTATACTTTAGGTCCTATAATGGATCTAAGGATTCAAAGACATGGTATCTTTCCTTACCTAGAGATCATAAGATATCAAGTAAAAAATAAACTTTTCTTCATCTTCCTAATACTCTTGTCTTTTCCTTCAGTTGTTACAGATAGTCTTCTTCATAGATCAGTTCATTATCTTCTCTTTCAGCAGTGGACTGTCTCTGAACAACATGGGATTTATAACAACGGAAACATATATTTAAGAAGGCAGTTTCCAACAACCATTTTGAAGATAACGAGGCACAACATTGCAACCATTGTCAAGGTTCTCTCCTGTTTTGTAAACCTGTAATGTTACTGTTGTGCATTTACTCTAGTCATTTGTTTCTTTTGCTTTTTGTCTTTGTCATGTGTCTTTTTTTTCTCTTAAATAAATAAAAAATAAATTAAATTTAAAAAAGAAGGCAGTTTCCCTGGAATATTGTTTCCACAACTTTGTGAATAATAAAGCATAGCTTATGCTTCTAAAATATGTAACTTTTATATATCACAGATACTTCAGAATTTTTGAATTGATTATTACTGCCAGGAGTGGTGGTACAAGCCTATAATCTCAGCATTTGGGAGGCTGAGAAAAGAGGATCACTGAGAGTTTGAATACAGCATGTTGCATATAGTGAGATAATATCTCAAAAAATATGAATTGCTTATTAGTGTAATGGCTGATAAATTGTGTCAATTTGAGAAGTTCAGAAGCTTAACTAAATGACTTGGCAATTCTACGTCTTAGGATGTAGAGGACTCACTCTTGGGTGGGAAGCCTGCTTAAAATATAAGAGAGAAAAATAGGCTTGCTCTCTGTCTTTTGCTTTTATTGTTTTTGCTTTCTTCCACCCATGAACTATTGCCCCTCTGCCATGATTCCCTGCTTTAGAGTCAGCTGATTATGGATTATAACTTCTATAAACCGTGAGCTAAATAAACCTTTCCTTTCTTACTTTTGGGTATTGAGTATTTTGTTCCAGCAATGAGAGAAAAGTGTGCTTTACACCATTGCATACACCAAGCACTTAAGTAATAGAAACATAATGGAGATCCAAACTGATAAACTCTTCAAAGAATTTTAGGAAAACCTCCAAAACAGATGAAGAAATAAACATCTGAGATAGGGATTTTGAAGAAAAAGGCACAAGGAAAGAAGACTAAATATAAGAGACTTTATCTAGCTATGGAGGGTAAGAAAGATGTTCCCAAAGAGACCCAGCCAGATCCTCCTCTGCCTGCCAGCTGCCACCACCAAAAGGCTTGCTTCCCGTGGGCAGTCAGCCTGAGCAGAGAGACCCAGACAGAACCGCCTCTGCCTACCAGCCACCACCATCAGAAGGCTTGTTCCCTGTGGGCAGCAGAGCAGAGAGACCCAACCTCCACCATCAGAAAGCTTGCTACCCGCAGGCAGCCAGCATGAGCAGAGACCCAGAAAGATCCACCTCTGCCTGCTGACCGCTGCCATCAAAAGGCTTGCTTTGGGCCAGGGATTTAGTTCAGCAGTTCAAGAACTTGTTTGGTAAGTGCAAGGTTGTGAGTTTGATCTCCAGTACAAAAAAAAAAAAAAAAAGGGCTTGCTTCCTGTGGGCAGCCAGTGTGAGCAGGGCCACGCAGCCAGGTAAGCCTTGTGCACCAGCAGGCCACCATTGGAGACCTTTGCTTCCTTCAGGCAGACATCATCCACTGGGAGAATCAGACAAACACATCCCTGCGTGCCTGCCACCATTGCAGGAGTCCCACTGTAGACACACAGGCTGAGAGAAGCAGCCCCACCACCATGCACCACTGGCCATTGGGGAAGCTCTAGTGTAGTTGCATGGGTCTGGAGAAGGCCATCCCATGCCCCACTACCTCCCTGTAAATTTGGGGTCAGGGAAATCCAGGTGCCTGTCCCATTCCTCTACACCACACATGAGCAACTAATGTGGGAAGTTCCGGGGACCCCACAACCAGCTTGTTGAGAGGAACCCAGGAGAATGTCAAGATGAAGGAGCAAAAGGCAACCTCAGACTTCCAGCCTGCACAGAACAACTCTAGGAGATCATGGAAGAAAATGGAAGTCACATACCTGAAATCTCTGAGAGGATAGCAACTGAAGAAGAGAAACAACTTCTCAGTTAAACAATGAAGTAAAGAAACAATGTCTCACTTAAAAGAAGAAATCACAAACATAATGAAAGAATTGCTCAGCATATCTAAAGAAGACATAGACAAAAAAAAAGAGGAGCATAGGAAAATGATGGAAACCTTGAATGAACAATATAGAAGGGTATTACAATGCAGGAAACAGATTCAGAGATATCTAGGAAATTAAAAAGTTGATCAAAACCTAGAAACCACTTGAAAGAGACTGAAGATAGGCTTTCAGACCTTGAAGACAGGATTGCAGTTAGTGATCATGAAAGGAAAGATCTCTTAAAAATAACAAGGAACCAGGAAATAACAATTCAACAACTGCAAGATGACACAAAGAAAAATAATTTAAGAGTGATAGGTATCAGTGAAGAAGCAGGGGTCAACACAAATGAAATAAAAAAGCTATTTACAGAAGTAATAGTAGAAAACTTCCCAAGCTTCCCATAGAAATAAGTGAGGCATATAGAATTCCAACTAGCCATAGCCAAAGTAAATCTACACTGAGACATATAATAATCAAGATTCCAGAAATTCAGCACAAGAAAAGAATATTAAAAGCTGTTAGAGAAAAGAAACAGATCACCTATAAAGGAAACCAATCAGAATCACAGCAGAGTTGTCAACACAAACCATCAAGTCAAGAAGAGTTTGGAGTGAAGTGTTTCAAATCCTGAAAGAAAACAACTTCCATCCCAGATTGATGTACCCTGAAAAGCTATCTTTCAAAACTGATGGAAAAATAAGATACTTCCATGATAAAGAACAACTGAAGGAATTCATAACCACCAAACCAACCCTACAGAGATTGCTGAAGGCTATTCTAGAGAGAGATAAAGATGACACCGGTTCCAGGAACAAGAGCAGAAGAGGATCACCAAACAGGACAGGCAATTGAATGAAAGGGAAAAGTGAAGGGCCAACAGCAGGAGAATAGCATGGCAGAAATGAACCAATGTATGCCAGTTGTAACGATTAATGTAGAGGGCTTCAATACAGCAATAACAAGAAACAGAGAGAGTGGATCAAGAAACAAGATTCATCAATATACTGTACACAAGAAACACATTTAACTCAAAAGGAAATTCATAGACTCAAAATCAGAGGAGAGAAAAAGTATTCCATGCAACAGGAGACCAGAATATAGAAAGGGTAACTTGCTCATCAACCACAGAATGGATTAGAAAGATATGGTATTTTCATATAATGGAAAGCTACCCAGGTATCAAGTAGGATAATCTCAAGGCTCTTGTAGGTAAATGGATGCAACTGGAGATCATGTTCATGGGTGAAATGGTTTGAACTCATACAGATGAACCCTAGCATAAAAAACAGAGTTAGTGGGATCAAAAAAGCACAGATATTATGAAAGTGATAGAGGAAGAAACACCTAGGAGGGAAAGATGGTAACCACTGTTAATTTATTATTGTCTTGTATTGAACACATATCATTTTCACAATTTTATTAGGTTTAGTTTTGTTCTGTCTTCTTACATTTTACTGTGCCTGATGGTATAGGCAGCTATTCTGAACATAATGGGATATATTATGGTAATCATTGTGGTCTCCTATTATCTTGTTTTGAAGTCCTATAATGCTTTTATTGTTTTGTTTTGATTGGTTTTATTCTGCATTGTTTTGTTTGATTTTCTTATGTGTGACAGTATGGACAACTATTCTGAAGAAAGTGAGACATTATAGTAACCATTGTTCATTTCCTGTTATCTGGTTTTGAAGTCCTATAATGCTTTCATTCTTTTGTTTCCATTGGTTTTAGTTTGTTTCTATTATTTGATTTCAATATGTGTGAAGGTATGGACAGCTATTTTGAAGAAAACGGGAGACATTATGGTAGCCATTGTTGATTTCCTATTGTCTTGTTTTGAAGTCCCGTAATGCTTTTACTCTTTTGTTTTGATTGGTTTTATACTATTTTGTTTTGTTTGAATTAATTGTGTGTGAAGGTTTGGACAATTACTTCAAAGAAAACAAGAGACATTATGGTAGCTACTGTTGATTTTCTGTTGTCTTCTTTTGAATTCCTGTGTTGCTTGCATTGTTCTCTTCTGTTTTATTTTGTTTTATTCTCTTTAATAGAAAAAAAGATAAATAAAAGAACACCAAAACCAAAAAGTTATAAAGGGCAAAGACAATAAGTTAAAAGAAAGATGTTCCCAGAGAAAATAATGATCACACAGATGAAAAGAAGTTAACTACATGAATTTAATGTGCAAGCAATAAAGAAGGGATAAAAGTAAGAACCTTTCAGCAGAGGAAATCTGTAGTATAAAAAAAATGAAAGAAATTTAACTTTGAAGTATCTAAAGGCCAATGATACCAAATGAATCAAGGAACCATGTTCTATGTGTCATGTTAAGCCAAGCTAAGGTTTATTTAAAAAAAAATACTTGGCATAAATTTAAATATCCACATTCAAAGGACCTTATTACATGATTTTTAAAAATGATAATCTTGGAAATGTTTCTAGGAAAACTGCCTTTTGTTTAGGCTCATTCAGGGTTGAACTGGCTTAGTATGGAAGAAAACTGGCAGTATAGACTCTAACGACTACATTGGCTGAAAACTGGAGCCACAGCTTTGCAGGTGGTGTGATGAGAAACAGCAGAACTTGTATATAATGAAAATTTAATTACATACTTAATACAATTAAACCTTGAATTCATGAGGGAACATAAATATTAAAAAATGTAATCTTACTGCTGGGTAACAGGAAACACTCTCACATTAGAGACTTAACTTCTATTATCAGTGTTAACATCTATAACATCCTGTAATATTTCATATGGATTTCATTAATAGAATTAGGAATAAAGTCAGGTGACAAAGAGTAAGAAATCTTTCTTATTGATAAATTTCATTGGCAGTGTTGCTCTCTTGGAAGTACTCTGTTTATCCTTTGTTGGCCTGAATTATGTGCATCCCTTTTGAGATGGAAAGCTAATTTATATGATTAATGTAATATGCTTCCTGAAAATTTAGAGATATGGCCAAGCAGGGAATAGCAGCAAATGCACACAATTTTCTTTTACTCTAATCATGAGAAAAATGATTATGAATAGAGTTGGAGTCCCTATATTTGGAACAGTATAAGAATTTATATAATTATCACTTCATTAGTTTAGCAAAGCCTTTGTTTTTCTGGTATACATATATAATTCCAAAACCTAATTTAGTATTTGACTCAATTAACTCTCCCTATGAGTTATGCTACATTTTGAACTTGAATAATTTGATGTTTTATATGATTCTACATATTAGTTTTTCATTTTTAAAAATTGTTTTTCTTAATTTTGGCCTTAACATTCTTGTTTATTTTTCTCATATTCTAATACATATAGTTAGATAAGTAGATGTTTCTTCTCCTGAATATATTCTATCTCTGTCATTTTGTTATGAATTTTCTATTTGCCCAATACTAATTGAGAGAAAATACTAGAAAAATTTTATTTCATCACATATATCAGAGACCTAGTCAATCAAGCTATCAACTTTAGAAAAATTCACTTAAACTGGAGACAAAAAAAATGGGCCATTTGTGTCACGTGTTGGATGAACCCTGAACTCATGTTGCAGTCTAGATGTCCTCATGTGTACATTTATGTCATGAATTAAGAGAGCGGTTCATCATTTAGTTAGATGAATTGTTACAAACCAGCAAATAATACCAATAATCTGACATGCAGTTTGATTCAGGTGTTAAAATTGTTGTCTTGGAGCACTCTTTCAAAATGCACTCAGGAAAGATACTAATGGATTGACCTAGAGATAAAGTTTTCTGGGATCCTACATTCCCCAGATAAAAGCCATGAAATCTAAAGGAAATCAATAAAAATAGGACTGTAGCAAAAGTAAGAGCCAAATAAAGACTAGTTGAGTCATATCTGAAGTCACTAAGCAAACTTCAAAACACCATAATACTGGAAGATGTGGAGATAAGGTAGTTGAAGAATACTGGTATAAATGGGGAAAGAAAACAAGTTAATAAAAAGAACAAAGGGATGCAGATAAAGAAAAAAGGCTCAGTTCAACCAGCTTTTCACTTTGCCTCAATTAACACTTTGCTTATGTCATTAACCTTCAACTTTCTTATTTTTAAAATAAGGAAAGATCTTATGTCTGATATCTAGTCATCCAAAATGGCCATATATTCATACCCACACTCAAATGTAATTCCCTCAGTTAGAATATGGTAAGGAAATATGACTGGCACATAAATGCAATGGTGTGCAATGGTGTAAGCATCTGAGTCTAGGTGACATAAAACCTTGTGGTGTTCTCTTGAGTCTTTGGAAATTTTTTCCTGGGGAATTTCAGTGATCATGAGAGTTATCTGCCTACCCTTACACAGCTGTGCTATGAGGAAGCCTATCTAATCACCGGGAACAAAGCACTGAACTTGGGGATGGAAAAGTCATCTTTGAAATCCAGTCAAATGGGCCTTCATATGGGGTGGCTTACTACACCATATTCTCCTAAAATTATATGGCATTTTTGAAAAATAAGATCTTTCAGTTATTACCAATTTTAGTTCACTTGATGCAGGACTAAGGTGGGCCCTAAATTTAATAAAATTCAAGTCCTTATAAAAAGAAACATTGAGATATCAACAAAACACTCAAGGAGAAACCTATTCAAAAATAGAAATTGGGTTGAAATAATGTACCTTCAAGTGTCAAGGATTGCTTGCCACCATCAGAATTGAAAGAGGCAAGAAAAGATTCTCCCCCAAGACGTTCAGAGTTAGCATGTCAGTACTGGCACTTTAATTTGGAACTTCTAACATCCAAAATTGTGAGAAAATAAATTTCTCTTTTAAGTCCTCATTTTGTAGCACTTTGTTACTGCAGCACTACCAAACTAATACAGATGTGTGTTTTACTTCTAGTCAACAAATGAGTACAACTAAGTGAAAAAATTCAAACAAGTTTCACTCAGCTGGGCCCAGTCAATTCCCAGATAATAATAAATCATTATTTGAAGCCACTAAATTTCACAATGATTTATTATGTGACTGATGGGTGAACAAAAACTATTTGAAGGGTAATAATCAACAATTAAGTGTCGACATATGCAAAACTAGCACACTACAAGTATTCAAAGAAGGTAAGTGCAATTACATTTATATTTTCAGGATTTTAATTATATTTATAAATTGATTTAGTGCTTCATGGGTTAAAAATACATTTCTGTGTTATCTCATTTTTTTTCATTGTAATCTTTGTGGAAAATATGAATTTTGTTACATTCTTATTTAAGAAATGAGAAATTCAGACTTGTGAATTTAAACGATTCACACAAAGTTACCAAAAAATTAGTGGTAGTGCTTGTCCTAAACAATGTCAATTAAAACATATGTAAATGATAACTGTTTTCTGTAAACACAAATATTAAGAAATAAGGTAAGGGATTTCACTTCCTACAAGACCTTACTATTTACCAATTTTCATACCTTTTGCTGGAAGCTATACACTATTATATCCAATTGTCCTGAGTGGCAGTTGTTATCTTAGGAATAAAGAAGCAACACACAGACACATAACACACACACATACAGATGTCTAGATAGACACACATACACACACTTCACATGCCACAGGTGAGACTATGAGTGGTTAAGTGACTTGTTCATGTTTCTCCTAAAATATCATGCTAGGGATCCATACACCTCTTTTGCTCAATATGTGTATTGGGTGATATATTATGTACCCCCAAGTCCTCACATACTTTTTATGGGGCTGAGTCTGGTGCAGGGATTGGCAATGTGAGTGCTGCACCAGCCCAGGGGTGGAGCCGACACACAGTGTAAATGAGGAGGGTCTTCCTCTTGTTTGCTTCCTCTCTCTCTCTCTCGCCAGCACACCTTGAGGTTGCGGGTTGCGGCCACCATGAACCACAGCCCTGCCACACCATGCTGCCTTGGAGCCAACTAAGTGTGGACTGAAACTCCTGAGAAACTGTAAGAAATATTTCCTTCCCTAATTTTGGGCATCAAGTATTTTGTCTCGGCAATGAGTAAAAAGTAACTAAGACAATATGTAAGGGAGCAGTATACGTAGAGTAGAATAAGAAGGATGCAAAATTTTGTAACTACAATGAGTGATTTTCACTGAAGAAAAATATCATGTCATGGAAATAAAGTTTAAGTTAAGAAAAGTAAATGCAGAGTAGAAATATTTGTTCAGAAACTAAAGGGATTATGGAACAATAAATAGGAGTGGGCATACTGATATAGATGTCTTCAAAAAAGTCAGGGTGAAGACTTGCTTCTGATAATAGTCTGAAAATAAAGACAAGGGAAAAAATAATGCTTCTGAAAAAAATCATTCAGATACAAAAGTGGAAGCTTACATAAATGCTGTTATGACCTTATGTATATGAAAGTATTTTTAAAATGCTGAAGGCTTCAGAAACTGCAAATAGTTTCTCAGAAAAATGTTCTTACTTTCAAAAAAAAAAGATACCTGAACTTAACTGAGCAAAAGAACAATCATATTGCAATTTACAATTCTACAAAAGTTTTAAATATACATAATATTCACAATCCAAAACGAGTGTTTGTATTCCCACTTAAATTGGTATGTTAAAATGCAAACCCAAAGGTGTTTGTGTGGGGATATGGAGACTTTGAAAGTGATTTGGTCACAAGGGCTGTTCCTTCATGAATTGGTTAGTGCCTCTTACAGAAGATTCCAGAAAGAACAATGTGAGACCACAGATAGGAGGTACCATCTGTGAGTGAGTAAATGGACTCTCACCTGATTGAATCTCACCTGACTGAATCTGATCTTGGGCTTTCCAGCCTTCAAAATTATAACAAATAAATTTCAATTTTTTGTAAGCTACTCAGTTTATGGTGTTCTGTTATAGCAACCCAAATATGCTATGACAGAGGCTTATGTAAAAGCTGTTCTGACCTTATATTTGTGAAATATTTTTAATCATTGAAGCTTTAGAAATTGCAAAGTTTCTTATGAAAGAAAAGTATTCTTACTTCTAGGGAACTCACGCTTAAATAACTGAGCAATGGAGAAATCAGAGAGTAACTTACAATTTTCTAAAAGCCTTACATTCATGTAAAATTCACAGTGCGGAATAAATCTGCACCCACGCACAACCTAAATCTAACCAGTTATTACTTAAAGCTTGTTTGTCTTTAGGAAGTTTACCAGAAAACTAAAGGTTTTAAACTTTTCCTGACCACTGTATTTTGACTGAAGAACAATTATATTAAAAATAATCTGTTGGCATGAACTGAAGGATAATAAACCAATATAGAATTTTTCAAGTTTTCTGGATTATTTTTATGTTAGGAGAAAAGTACGAAAAGATTTTTTAATTGAGACAAGAACCAATTTTTATTCATTATATTCAATAAGCAACAGAAGAAAAATCTAAACCCACTAGAATTTTTTTTTTAATTTGGTTCTTTTTTTCAAGAATAACATTGTATTTTTGGAGGGATCTAATAATATACAGGGTAGGAAGCATCAAAATTTAGGAGGAGAAAGAAACTATTACATTTTCTCTTTTTCAATTCTAGCCGAATGATAAAAGGAATGATTGTTTTAATGATTTTTGTAAAATAGGATTTGCAACATTTTCACTAGTTTTAGTGTGCAGAATGTCATCATTCTAATAACAAACTGCAGCAAATATTTTATGCTAAATATACCAGATAAACAAGTGAACAATTATATGAATGTGTTATGTCTCTTGACTCTATCTTTCCAATGATCTCCTCAGAAATAGGCCATTAAGAGTCTTTAGAAAATGAATACGTAATTCAAAATCTCGATAGTCTTAGCACTCCAGCTACTTATGAATGCAGAGGCTTTTTAACAATTAATTTAAAAAATTGTTAAATTAGATTATTGATAAAAATTGAGGCAGGCATATTTCACTGAAGAATTTTTATGACAAGGCAGAAATTTTATTTTAATGATACAATACTAAAACATGATGCAAAGATCCTTCAGTTTTATTTTGTGTTTTTCCTGTAGGATATGAATTAGGCATATGTTTCTGTAGTTTTTTTAAGTGCAACATTCAACTAAAATTCTTAAAAACTTATGTAAGATTAGCCGGGTGTAGGGGCGCATGCCTTTAATCCCAGCACTCGGGAGGCTGAGGTAGGAGAAGCATTGTGAGTTCGAGGCCGGCTTGGGCTACAACGCGAGCACAAGGATGGCCTGAGCTACACAGTGCGACTCTGCCTCAAAACTAGGGCCAGGAGTTGGGCTCAGCGGCTTAAGCGCCTGCCCTGGCAGGTGCGAGGTTGTAAGTTCGATCTCCAGTGCCAAAAAAAAAAAAAAATCATATAAGATTTATATCTATAGACATAAAACCATAAGAGTTCTTAATTTGGCAATGCAAGATTTATACTCCCTAAAAGAAAATTAAAAATTGGTGGAAGAAATCAGTTAAAAAGAAGAAAAAACAAACTCCAGACTCAGAGAAAATATTTCAAATCACATATTCAACAAAGGAAGACTATCTGGACTGCATGAAGACTTTACAATTTGCAATATCAAAATGGAAAAGAAATTCAGTTGGGATTTATGTGTTCATTGCAGCACTATTCACTATGGTCAAGATATGTAAATAAACTAAGTGCTCATCAACTGGTGAATGTATATAGGAAATTTAGTTCATATATGCAATGGAGCACTGTTCAGCCACAAAAAAGAATGAAATTCTGTCATTCACAACTACATGGATGAAGCTGAAGAGCACTATGTTAAGGGAAATGCCATATACAGAAGACAAGTTACATGTGCTGTCACATATATATAGAATCTAAATAGTTGATCGGATAGAAATCGAGATTAGAATAGTGGTTACCAAAGGGTGGGAACAGAAAGGTGAAGGAAGTGCTAGAGAAAGGTTAATCAAGGAGCACTGAGTTATAGACATGAGCAGGAAGCCCTGGAGAACTATTGCACAATACACTGACCATTGAGAACAACTCTGTACTGAGTATTTCAAAAAAGTTAGAAAAAAGGATTTTCAAAGTTTCCAAGATAAACAAATTTGAAATATTTGAGAAGATAAATATATTTAACCTGATTTAGGCATTATATAATTTATATTTGCTAATTTATTTTTTTTTTTGTACCGGTGATATAACTCATGACCTCACGCTTACCAGGTAAGCACTTGAGCCACTGAGCTAAATCTCCAGCCCTATAATTTATATTTGTATCACCATCACAAGTTAACAAATGTGCCATTTTTATATTTTTGTAAGTTAAAAATTTTTTAAAAAAGAAAATGAATAAAAGACATTAGCATAGGTTTCAATAGATGATACAGATGATAAATACATAAAAATATGTTTATCCTTTCAGGAATTACCAAGTGGCAAATTAAAATAAAAATATCACAATCTACCTTTCAAAATGACTGAAGTAATAATAATAGCATTAATCGCTGTGGGTTTTTGTTGTTGTTATTGTTGTTGTTGTTGTTGTTTTTCTACCAGGATCCAGTTAAGGACCTCACATTTACCAGGCAGGTGCTGTGTTGCTGAATTATATCCCTGGTTCCACTAATCACTGTTGATATAGAGAAACTGGTTCGCTTATGTATTCATTTGAATGTACCAAGGTGTGACTACTTAAGCAAACATTGTGACATTTTCTAAGAAGCATTCAATATGCAACTATTACCTCATTCAGCAACTGCATTCCTGGGAATTTTTTCCAGAGAAATTAAAAGGTAGATTCTCACAAAAACCTGTACTTGAATTCTTTTGTTTTTACCCGATTTTATTGGTACATTTTAGATACATATAGTGATCACATTCATCATCGAGAATTTGTACCTGTACATGATATAACTTGTTTTTTTCCTCTTCAACACCTCCACCCCATTCATTTACCAAAGCTTTGTTTCCATATCTTTCTTCTTTTGTGTTTGTTTCTTTTCCTTTCCTTTCGTCCTCTCTCTGCCCTTCCCATTTCTCCTCCCCATTTGAACATTTTCTTCCTATTTCACGATAAGCTTGAGACATATCTAGGTAAATGGATGCAGCTTGAGATCACATTCTTAAGTGAAATAAATCGAACACACATGTGTGAATACCCCATTGTTTCTCTGGTATGAGAAACCAAAAGTATAAAGAAGAACCAAAGTGCATATCTGAATTCTTTTAGCAGCTTAATCCATAAAAGCCCAAACTAGAAGATATGTTGCTATACTTTAAAGAGCAAATGGCTTGAAAGTTTGCTTTCACTCTACTCCACAGAATCTCAGTTAGCAATTAAAGCAACCAAACTAATGATAAATCAAGAACCAGAATCAATCTCCAGAGAAATATACTAAGTAAACAAAGCTAATTTGAAAATGTTAAATACATTCTGATTCCATGCACATAACATTGTTGAAATGGAAATTATAAAAGTAAGAAGGGGGATAGGGTTGCAGAAATGCATGCACACTTATAAAAGGATAATAAGAAGAAATTGTGTGATGATAGAAATTTAATCTCGATTATATCAATACCAACATCTTAATTGTAATATTGTATTATAGTTTTGTAAGATGTTATCATTGTAGGAAATCATTCAGGGATACGTTGAACCTCTTTATTTCTTAAAAATGCATGTAAATCCAGTTATCTCAGAACAGTGCAATTTAAAATAATGACTAAAATAATGTGCAGTCTCTGAAATGATATTCGCAAATGTGATCACAGTAGAGAGTTATAGATTTCTGGCAATATTCTTTCTTTCTTTCACATTATTTCTGAAATTTTTGACAGTGAGCCTAGTAGTGACTTCAATAATAAAGAAGAAGAAATATTTTGTTGCCTAAAATATCATTTAGATATAGCTATATCACTCTGTTCATATTAATACATAGTTCTATGTGTGGCAGGCAATTTATAAATTCATCATCTATTATGAAGTACTTTCAACTGTGGCAGGATACTTTATGACTGCAATATAAACTTTAAATTTGAATAAGGAGAATATGTTGAATAGCAGAAGAGTTGGTTTTACTTTTTTTTTTCTAACTTTGATGGTCTTGGACCCATTAACATTTTTCAAAAATTAAATTTGCTTTCAGAACTTAGAAGTCTTAATTCTGAAGCTTAAAGATCCTGACCTAATGATATTATGCTTCTATGCTGCCAATTATACAAAAATGGCATTCCAAATCATTTCTTATCACTTTTGCTTGACTAGAAGAGTATGTGTACTTACACACATGCACACACTTTTAATTTCTACACAAAATCACTGACAGCTCTTTAGAAAACGGCTGGCCCATTTTCAAAAGCTGAAAATGAGCTAGAGACTAATGCTCAACATCAGAAATCAAGAGGCAATCTAAGTGATAGCTACAGAGGTTTCAGTGAACACAAAAAATGAAATGGAAGGAAACTGGAAAAGAGATAGCTCAGAATCCAGAATCTGAAGGACAAAAGAAAATAAAGAAGTTAGAGGTCAATATCACTGAGGAAAGAATGGTTTTGTAGTTCTAATTGATTTTACAGACTGCTAGAAGGATCGAAGTTATTTTGGAAACATAAAGGTACAGGGCATAAGCACAAAATATATATCAGATAGAGAACCAACCGCTATCCTAGAATACATCTCAAACAGTAGCTTAACTAAATTCTGAAGCCCTTAAGCAAAATTCTTCAAAGTTATTTCCTTGTAGTTCTCTAAAGAAATAACCTTTGCCATTTGCCCTGGCAAACCCCCGTTCTCATCTGAAATGTCATTGTTTATCAATTTCAAAAGATTATTGTGAAAAGTAATATAGGTTTGTAAAGTATTAAACTTTAGATGAAGGTAAAAATGTTAGGTCACCTTCATTATCAAGTCTCCAAAAAAAAAAAGACTTATTTTAGGCTGAGAGGCTAAGGTAGGCTTGAAATAGAACATTGCTCTGCTTTATAATGCAATTTACAGAATTTGAGCCTAAATTCTGGTTAGTGATAGTTCTGCCATCTAGTGGTCATTTGAATAAATACAAACTATGATGGTAAAGATGAAAATGAACGATTTGTGGTCGAAATTGTAAGTAGGCAAGAGCGATTTGTCTGATGGCAAGTAAATTTTTATTCAGGATTCAACTGAAGATACAGATTCTGGATTAAAATGCAATGAATACAGCAGGAAGTTTTTAAAATGTATTTTAAATTTATACAAGTTCAAAATAAATTTTACTTAAAAACATTTATTGAATTTAAAATACTTATTTTAATTTTACCTCATTATCTTGTACTTTGATCACGTTTATGTTTGCCTACTTTTAAACTTAAATAAATGAAACGAAGAAACTTTTTTCAATATTTGGACTTATGCTACCTGCCAATTTGCAGAAGAATCAAGACTGATTAAATTAAATATGAACACAGTTTAGGAATTTAAATTGTAGAATACAAAAATACCTTACTGTTCACTTGCAAAGATTCAAATCTATTTGGGATTTTTAAATTATTATTTTGATTTATTTGTTAATATAAGAGCAGGTAATGTTAGGCTTTCTGGGCTCATTCTTTTGGCAAATTTTTCTGAGCTATTTGTTCAAAACTGTATACTCCTACCCTAAGATCCTTTCACAGTACTAGCTTGATGGCTTATATTTCTAAAACCCATTATATTTAAAAAAGAATAATTCCCATGATTGAAAATGTCATTCACATAATGCCAAGTACACTAAATACACTCAGAAAAGTATTTATGAAGGTGAATTCATCAGATATATATATATATAATATTCATAATTCAATGTTACAATTATAATTTTAATTTTTTTATTGCTGCATTTAAACAGATCACATATACCTTCAAATTACAGTTCTTTGACATTCTAATCAGTCAGAGTAAAGCAATTTAAATAAATAATATTAAAAATCCAATACCCATTAGGCTTATTTTTTAATATTGTTGCATTCAGTTAATTTCCCCTTAGGTTTATTATTGCTTACAGTATCAGCATGGCATCACATTGCTCAAACTGGAAGTACAGGTACTTTTATAATTGCTTATGTTGTGTAAAAATGTCCTATGATGATCCACAAACCCAAATTCTGAGTGCTAATATCGAACAACTATTTGCAAAAGACAGGCGACATATTGAAACAACATTTTGGGTTACACATTTATTTTTAATTCATAATATAAACTTTGCAATCAGCCAGGCATGGTGGCACACACCTTTAATCCCGGCACTTGGGAGGCTGAGGTAGGTGCAGCGTTGTGAGTTCGAGCCCGGCTTGGGCTACAACATGAGCGCAAGCCCGGCCTGAGCTACATAGTGTGACCCTGTCTCAAAAAACTAGGGTCAAGAGTTTGGCTCAGTGGATTAAGCACCTGCCTGGCAGGCACGAGGTTGTCAATTCGGTCCCCCATGCTAAAAAAAAAAAAAAAAAAAAAAAAAAAACTTTGCAATCAAATATAGCTGCCTCAAAGTCATGAATTTTCTTCAATACCAGCTAGTGACTAAATCTGTTTTTAAATAGAAATACTGTATCTTGCATCATTTCTACAATAGGTATGCCAAGATTAACTCTGTTTTAGAATACAACATTCTCAGTGTGTCAACTTCTCTTTTGCCATTCAATCTGTGTGCTTGCCAACATGACCAAACTCCCAGAATCTTATAAAAAAAAATATTGTTGCAACAACAACAACAAATTTAAGACTCAAACAAAACAAAACAAAGCAGAAATTCATACTTGTGTATTGTAAAGTCAGTGTGCTACCCAGTTTTATTTTGGTTCCTAGTTTTAGAGATTTCATTCCACTGTGAGTCCAGTTGCTTTTGGGTCTGTGAAAGCAGTACATCATGACAGGAGGGCACATGAAGAAGACTGCTCACCTCAGAGCACCCAGGCTGTCAAGGGAGGGACAGAATGAACCTGAGGCCAATCATCGCCTTCATGGATGTGTCCCCAATGATGAGTCTTCCTCTAGCGAGACCTCACCTCCTAAGGTTTGACCTCACCTCAGTAGCACCTCAGGCTCCTGACCCAAGCCTTTAACACATGGGAAATTCCAGAAGTTAGACACAAGATTGAAACCCATGTTCCTAATAATTAGAATTTCTTCACTCATTAATTTATTATGCATCAGGACTTACCTCAGGCCAAATTCATGAAGGGGAATGTAACTTTAAATGTGCATTTTCTTTAAACTACACTATAGGCAAATGGGCACTCACTAGGGAGTTTTGTTCTAGAAGCTTCATCCAGCAGACTGCTCACTTGCAGCAGTTTTTCTGAAGAGGAGGTGAGGAACTTATTAAGAAAGGAGATTTCTTTTCTAAACTAAAAACAAAAAGAGATAGATACTATATCTATGAGAGGAAAAGTAGATGGAGCAAAAAACCCAAAACAAATCTGAAATACTTCATGCCCTAGGGTAGGGTTTGCATGCCATAACCCAAGGTCTGAGTCACACCTCTGTATGTTCTATAAACAAAATTTTGCTGGAAACAAAGTTCAGTGGGCAAAACTGTGTCCCTTTGGTTACAAATTATGCATAACCTCTTCTGTCTCTTTTTGTTTACTATCTGCTCTCATTTCTCCTATCCCTCAAAATCTAGTTTATCCTGAAATAAAACTCATTTAACAGGGATAAACTGTATAAATCACTTAGAGTCTTGCTTTTGTAATGAATACTGGCTTTCTGAGATCTATTGATGCAGTTGAACATAAATAAAATTTATTTCAACTTTAATGGTTATAGAGTATTCTATTCTATGAATGAAGGACAATCTTTCTATTATTTGGATTGGATCTAATTCTCTGTTTTTTATTCCATAATACTGCTATGAATATTCTGCTACAGGTTTCCTTATTAGCAAGTGCAAAACTTTCTCTAAAATACTTTAATGTTTTTGAGCAGCATTAGAAAAAACTCAATCTTGTAACATTTTTTCTTTTTGGAGGGTAGTAAATGGAAAGTACTGTGGTTTTTGTTGATATCATTTTTTAATTATCATTAATGTCCATTTATGTTTCATCTTCTGTGAAAACCTGTTTACATTTTTGGCGTTTTTCCTACTCCCCCTCTGTTCAACCTCATTTGTTTTATGGATTCGGTGGTCTGAAAGTATTTTTAGTATGTTCTGGAGAATAGGTTTGTGTCAAATAAATACTGCAAGTACCATTTTTTCTTTTGTCGTGTCTTTTTTAATCTAGATATAAGGTATTTTGTAAAAAGAAATTCATAATTTGAATGTATTTAAGCTTATATATTTATATAATCTATATTTATATATTACATTATATATATATATATATATATATATATATATATATATATATTTGTACTGGAAATTGAACCCAGGACTTTGCACTTGCCAGGCAAGGGCTTATGCCACTAAGCTATAGTCCCAGTCCCTGATATCTTCTTTATAAAATACAGTTTTATATCTTGTTTGTAAAACTTGCCCTACCTGAGGGTCATGCAAATATTGTCTTGTATTATATCCTAAAATACTAATTAATCTGACAGTATATCTTGATAAACAGCTATTTCTGTTTCATACAAATACAAATTTTTACAACATAGTTTACTAAGGAGCCTGTCCTTTCTCATTGTTTTGCAGTGTTATCTCTATAGTATAAAACAAACTTTTGTATACTTGAAAGATTTTCAGAACCCTATAACTTTACCATTCTAATTGGAACAATGTGATAGGGTCTTAATCTTTTAATTATGTCAATATATTCTTCATATATTTTGAGTCAATATTATAGCACCATTACAAATAGAGATAGATGGTGATATCTTCCTGTCAAGCTAAACTTTTTAATCTTTGTGCATTGATACCTGTCAGTCATATTCTTTATCTTACTAATGTATATTATCCTAAAATGTTTTTTCTATATAACTGCTTGGTGTATATGTAACTGCTCACCACATATATCTTTATCTTTTAACTTTCCATCTTTTATACAGAGAAATATTATGTGCTGAACAGCTTTGTATTACCATGAATTACACTATTATTATACAGACTTGAAGATTTTGTACAGATTTCTAGATGCATTCTGAATTCAATAACTCTTGTCATGTTTCACGTGGCTATGTGCATACAACTCATCACTAGAACAAGATATTTTACAAGACACTTTTCTTGTCCTCCATATTAAAATTTTAAAATTAGTTGATTATCAATTTAGAATTAATTTGCTAATTAATGTGGATTTTTAACATTAGAAATAAAAATGTTGTGATGAAGAAATAGAAAAAGCACCACTGTTTTTGTTTTTATTTTTGTTTTTGTTTTTGTTTTGAGACAAGTTCTTACTATGTTTTTCAGGGTTAACCTAGTCCAGGCTGGCCTCAGACTTGCAGTGATTCTTTTGCCTCAGCCTCCCAAATGCTGGGATAAACAGGCATGTGTCACCACACAGCTGAAAAACCACCACTTTTGGACAACATAATTACTAGACATACTGTTGTGATGGCAAGAGAGATACAGACAATAGTAACTTAAAGTAAGAGTAAATAAAAGTTTATAGCATATTAATGACTTTTCAGCTGTAACTTAAGTGAGCACATAATGGTCAAAAAATAGTTAAAAACAAATGCTTAAAACAACATTATTTGTTCTACAAATACATAATATATCAAAACATTAGAATGAACTGTTCAACTTGGTAAATGAATTCAAGAAAATAATGATTTGCAAAAGTCTATATATTGATATTGAACCTGAACTACAAGAAGAGTGAAGTTCGACATCAACAATTGGTCTGATAATGCTCTTATTCAAAGTGTGTCTAAAATTTACTAATATAGTAAATCTAATACATTTCAAAGCATTAGAGATTTCTGTTCCAGTTTTATAGGTATAATTTAAATCAAAAGTTTTAATCCAATAAAGACAATTCTGGGCAACAAAGGCAAGGCAGAAAGGCATAACAATCCCTGATTTGAAATTACACTACCAAGTTACTGTGATAAAATCAGCATAGTACTGGCATAAAAATAGATCTGAAGGTTAATAGACTAGATTTTTAGATATAGCCACAACTACAAACACACTCAGCCACCTCATCTTCAACAAAGGGGTCAAGTATGTTAACTGGAAGAAAGATAGCCTCTTTAATAAGTGGTGCCAGAAAAACTGGCTTTCCATATATCAAAAACTAAAACTAGACCCATGCTGATCACCATGCACTAAACTAAAGTCGACATAGATCAAAGATCTAAAAATTAAAACAGAAACACTAAATTTGCTGGAAAACAAAGTAGGTAGAAATCTTGAACGCATAGGGGTAAGCAAAGAGTTCATGAACAAAGTTCAAACTGCACAGGAAATACTTCCCAGAATCAACAGCTGGGATCTTGCCTTATTAGAAAGTGTTTGTATGTCAAAAGAAATCTCCAACAGAGTGAAAAGAAAACCCACAAGTTGGTAAAAATCTTAACCAACTGTCCCTCTGACAAAGGACTTCTATCTAGAATATATAAAGAATTTTTTAAAAAATTAGGTTCCCAAAATTCAAAGAGCCAATCCAAAAATGGGCATCTAAGATGAATACACACTTCTCAGAGGAAGAAACACACATAGCAAGTAAAAAGATGAAAAAAATGTTCAGCATCATTGGTCATTAGAGAAATGCAAACTAAGCAATGCATAGGGAAAAATGTTTGTAAAAAGTATGATAAAAATATTATATACAAAATATAATTTGCACATTTTGGAAGATAAACTGGGGATGAGCTCAAACCCTAATGCACACTAGACATACATCTTACCATGAGACTGTATCCTAATGCCTTTTTAATTTTTATTTTGAGACTAGTCTCGCTAAGTTGCCATGAATGATAGCAAGTGTAGGATACTTATGCCTCAGGTTCCAGCATAGCTGAGGTAACAATTATATGACACAGTCTCCAGCATTTTGTAGATTTTTGAAGAGTAGTTTTAGATTTTTAAAAATTCTTATTTAATAGATATTAGAACCTGAATAAAATAAAATGCCACTATGAATGTCCAAGCTTACCTGCACATATATAGATAGATAGATAGGTAGACACATATTCAAATCCTTGTCTATCAATACACACAAATAAATGCAAACACGCACACTCTTTAAAATATAAGCATATATGTATGCATATATTGTAAGACATTGATTTACAGCAAAATTTCAACTTTGGAAAACTCATCAGTGATATTTTCTCAGTCTTTTAATTTGAATCTTAAAAAAGATTGTGAAGATAAGTATTCTTAAGGTGTGTATGCTTAAAGAAAATCTTCATTATCTTAAATATTTCATGTGAAAAACTCAAAGTAAAAATCAATCTGCATTATCATAAGCTATATCAACATTTCATGTGCTCATTAAAAATTTAAAGGATTTTCACACTTTTAAATACGATTTAAAGAAATAGAATTCATCAGTAATCTAAATTTACGTTATTGTGAAAAACATAGTTCACTATCCAATGAGACCACTTAGAATTTGCTGTGGTTGATGTCACAAGCAATGGTTGACTGAGGACCTCTAGGAATTTTTAGCCCTATAAAAGCAAAAAGAGCACTGAAAAAAAAGGTCAAAATTAACTTTTTAACTCTTGAAAATAAATAATATCTTCAATAATACAGTTAGAATTTATTTGAAAAAACTGACTGAATTTTCATATGAACAGGAAGGTTTGTAAAGTTTTAATCTGCTCTAATAACAACCTCCATTCCCCAAACTTGGATCTCCTTGAAAACCAGCAACCCTCAACTCCTAATAAAACCTGCAGAGCGTAAAAGCCTAGAAAAGGCAAAATCAGTGTGTAACTCCTTCCTACCCCAATTCCTAGACAGTTGTCACTATTTGATCTGTTCCCTGAAACACTGCACATGCAAAGCCTCTTTACTTGATCTGACCACAGCTTGCCCAGTGCAAAGAGCTATTCCTCATGGGCATTTGCCACAAAGAAGAAGCAATTGCTAGACATTGTAATTAATTCAGGTGGTAACAATAATTGAGGAAACCCAACAGCTTTCCATAAATTAAAAATGAGGAATGAGTTGCTCATAAGTGGGTTTGAAAAGCACTGACATAATCTTGGGATTTTAGGGTACCATACTAATATTTCCAACTTCATACACACCCAGGATGTAAAACCAGACTACCCTCTGAAGCCTAATTCTGGATAATACTGAGTTTTTGTGCAAGCAGGAAATAAAGACAGAGGTAGGGCTGCAAACTGACAATCAACTTGCATGCTTAGCTCCTCAGCAAAATGTTTTTGTCAACTTTTTGTTAGTACTTGTTTATAGTATATAGTGATTATATTCCTTGCGCACAGTTGGTAAACGTACATCATACATAATATTCATTTTTCATCCCTTTTTGTTTCTCACCTTCATCTCTTGATTCCCTTCCCAATTGAGAAAGATGTGTCTCCCTACTTCCCATTTTCTGCCCTTTAGTTTGCTTTATGAAATATAACAGACACAAAAACTTAAAAATCACATGGTTTCTTTTACATGTGAAACCCAAAATACAAATAAAGAGCAAAAACATTTTAATTCAAATTTTAGTTTTATTATTACATGTTTGAAGTACATAATGATTACGTTAATGAGGGGAATAGGTACATGCACACGACACCTCAATTTTTTTCAGCTTCTTCCCCTTCTCTGCCTTCTCTTGGTTTTCTTCTGATATGAAAAATATCAATCTTCCTTTAATTTATTATGTTTCTTTTATGTTGTTCTTTAGTTTTAATCTATTATCTATCTTTTTAGTTTTAATATATTATCTATCTTTTATGTTAATTATATTTTGAGTTTTTCATCTAAGACAAACCATGTGCTCTTTAAGCTTGTATGTCTGATTTGAGATTTATTCAATCAAAATATTTAAGAAAAATTTCCATCAAATCACTGGCTTACTAATAGGCTATCCAATAAAAAATTTCAATGTTTACGTCTAAAGAAGAATTCTAATATTACAGAATTTATTCAGGTAAGTAATTAAATCTACAGCAATAACACCAACTATCAGCAACAGCAGCAGCAGCAACAACAACCACCCATGGGAAGAAGAGATAGAAATAATGGTCAAATTGTCTAACTTAAAATATCTAGTTTTCGATACACAGGGAAACAAAGAAAGACTGATACTTGACGGGGAAAAAATCAACAATCAAACTGTCATTTAGGAAGTCTGTGTATTGGATTTGACAGACAAAACCTTTCTTTATATGATTTTAAATAGATTCAAAGAAATCACAAAAATATAGAGGCATTCATTTCACCAAATGGAATTTATAAATAAAGAAATAGAAAAACTTAAAAAAATCACCTATAATTTGGGGGTTGAAAAACACATTGCTGTATAAAAAATTAACTAGAGGGACCCTTTATGAAATTTCATTATAGAGGCATATCAACAAACATAAAGAGAGACCCATTGATACTAACTACACTGAGAAGTTAAAAAAAGAATGAAGGGAAATGAATATGAAAGGCTATCACATGAACTAACAATATTTTTAATTAACTGGATATAATCTTCATGTTTCATGTAGGCCAGTGTTTGATCCTTAGCACAGAAAAAAAAGAAGGAAAGAAAGAAAGAAAGAAAGAAAGAAAGAAAGAAAGAAAGAAAGAAAAAACAAGAAAAGAGGAAAATTCCTAATGAAAAGGTACTCATCCATTAATGTATGTAACCTGTGACTAGATACAAAACAAAAAATGTATATTGGTGCACATGTGATTAATTCGTAGAACTTGGGATAAAGTAGTTTATTCCATATAATTTGTGTGGATCCTGAAATTAATGACAAGTAATCTTGCAAGAGGAAAACAAAAGCAGTTTTGACTCACACAGAGGAGCAGAAATAAGAAAATAGAGAAAAAAGAAAAAATTCAGCCCTCCAACACTGGAATTATGTGGCCACAAGCCAAATAATGCCAGACCCTGCCCGAAGTCACTAGAAGAGACATATAATTTAATTTCTCTAGCACTTTCACAGAGAGTGCAAACCCACTGAGGTCTTCATTGTCACCCAGTAAAGCTGACTTCAAACTTCTGTGAAGGAATATTTCTATTGTATTATGACACTGATTTCTAGAAATTAAAGTAACCACAAGAAATTAATATAATATCTGTGGTAATGGACTCCTCAAACCCATTAAATCAAAACAGAAAAAAATTTGATGACAGAAAAGGAGAGTAATAATCAGGTATTTCAACACATCACCTTTGATAATTAGTAAGATAACTAGACAAGATGTCAGTATGGTAATAGAAGAGGTCAACACAACTACAAACAATTTAGAAGTGAAATATCTATATGCCACTCTACCAAACAAGAGTAAAATACACATTCTTTTTTTCTTTTTATTTATTTTTTCTCTTTTTTGAGACAGGGTCTCATTATACAGTTCAGGCTGGCCTTGAGCTCACTTTGTAGCCCAGGCTGGTCTGGAACTCACAATGATCCTTCAGTCTCCACCTCCCTAATGCTGGAATTACAGGCATGTGCCACCATGCCTGGCTAAAATACACACTCTTTACTGCATATAAGTAACTCTCCAGTATAGACCATAGCTTGAGTGATAAAACAGTCCAAATATATTCCAAAGGATACAATTATATCAAATATGTTCTCTGACCACAGTGGAATTAAATTGAAATTCAGAACCAAGGAAATTTTTGCAAATGTCTAAATATTGAGAATTAAACAACATATTCGTAAATAACCAACGGATCAAAAAAATGGATCACAAAGGAAATTAGAAACTAATCTTCTGCCAAATTAAAACACAATATATACAAATATGCAAGACACAGCTAAAGATGCAACTAAAGTTAAGTCTACATAAAATAAATCACTGAAAAGATACCAACTACCTAATTGACTAAAAGAAAAGGATGGAAATCTGAATAGATGTAGAGCAAGTAGAAAGACTGAATTAACAATACATTTTTCTGCTTCAGAAAAATATTTAGGACTACAGGTCTCTGTGAAAGCTTAACACATTTTTGGAAAAAAAATGAACATTAATTCTTTATAATAATTTCAAAAAATAAAATCAGACACTTTATTGTTCTGTAAACCCAGTATTACCAGGCTTGAGAAGGAGAAAAATGTATCACAAGAAAGGAAAAATGAGAAAAATAACCATTCTGAGGTTTCTAGCAATAGCATTTCAGCAAAAGAAAAAGAAATTATCTCAAAGAGAAAGGAATAACTAAATTTATCTCCATTCTAATAAGGTATATTTTATTACAGAAAATCCATAAAAACACACAAACTTAAGCATGCACTTACACACAGAAAATTAGACTTTATGAACAAATACAGCAGAGTTGCAGGATACATGATCAATAAACATTACCAATTTCATTTCTACATGTTAACTATCATTGATCTTAAATGAAATTATAAATCAATTCTATTTATAACATCGCAAAGAATGAAATACTGAGTAAATTTAACATAAGAAGCCATACTCCAAAAACTGCAAAGTATCACTATAAGAAATTAAAGAATATGTAAATAAATGTAAAAGGTAGATTAGAAGATAATACTGTTAAAATATCAGAATCCCCCAAATTGATAAGTAAATTCAGTTTGATGCCTAACCATGTTGTCTAAAAATATGGTACATGAATTTTAAAAAACCTCATTGCAATAGAAGACATATTGCCAAGAATGATGGGTAAGTGTGTTCAAAGTTACAGGAAATAATTTGAGAGGATTAATGGAAGTGTTTTCTCTATGACATTTTTAAGTTTAATAATTCACTAGGTTTTGATCACTCTTCATTGATTATGGCATGTTATCCTTATCCACCCTATTCATCTCATCTACCTTATTCACCATACATGTCGCCATGAAATTTTGGCTCTTCCCTAAAGTTAAAATGACCATGAAAGGTAAATCTTTCGTATTGATTCAGAACATTAAGCAGCAAGACAGTAACTGAAGAGATTCAGGAAACAGAACTCCTAGAAGTGATTCATAAAGGGGAAAAAATGATAGGATAAATACTGTATTTGAGTGAGGAGGACTATTTTGAGGGAGTTTAATTGCAATGTGTCTTTTACTTTAGTAATTTTTAAAAATTTAAACATTCATCACATTTTTCCATTCCACCTTGTAACTTCTTCTTTTTTTTTCTTTTTTCTTTTTTTTTTTCTGGAGACTCTGAAGTGTTTATTTTTAAATTCAAAGAGTGATGAAGCTAATTCAGAATGGCAAAACATTCTTGAAAATGAACAAAGACAGAAGGATTACATTTCAAGGATTCAAAATGTTGGAATAAGCAACAGATAGGGACAAAGAGAAAGAGAAATGGAGAAACAGAAAGGGTAGAACTGGGAGTTCAGAAACAAAATAATCTTTTCCATTACAGTCTACTGATTTTGAAAAAAATTATTAATAGGAAAAGAGGGAAAAGTCTTTTCTTACAAAAAGATTGTACAGATGCAAGCAAATATCCACACGCAAAGTGCAGAATTGAATCATTTCCTCATATCATACATAAAAATTAATTCAAAATTCATTCAAGGTCTTAAATGTAAGGGTTAAAAGATCACTTTGCTTTTTAAAGTTAGGCATAAATCCAACCACCTCAAACTGGGCAATGGTTCCTCAGATAAGACATTGAAAGCATAAACAAAAAATGCAATTTAAAGATGCTTTGGATTTCATCAAAATTAACTTTTATTCCTGACAGACACTTTTAATATTGTGAAAAGATAACTCAGTATTTTTCAGAAAATATCTGCAACATAGTTCTGATAAGTTACTTGTATCTGGAATATATAAGGGATTATCTCACCTCAATTTTAAAAATTTAAATAGCCCAATAAAAATAGGTAGAGAATCAGAATAGATATTCCTCCAAAGGAAACATTGGTTCAATAAGTATATGAAAATACAGTCAATGTTATTATTTACAAAATTCTTGACAAAAGCACAATGAGGCACTACTTCACAATCTTTAAAATGAATACACTCAAAATTATGGACAATATTGGTAAATATGCAGAGAAATTGGAACTCCCATACTTTGCCAGTGGAATGTAAATTTATACAGTCTTTATGGAAATCAGTTTGGCAGAACCTCACAAAGTTGAACAAGAGTTGCTCTAAGACCCAAAACTTCTATTCCAGATATGTACCCATGGAAACTGAAAACATTTTTATAAAACATATAAACACAAATGCGTACAGAAGATTTTATAGCAGCATTCTTAGAGAATGAAAGGGGAAAACAATTCTATTTGCAACATTAAAATAGTGAAAAAAACAGATATTCATAAATTGATGACTGGATAAAGAAAAGGCAGTTTGTCCACGTTATGAAATATTGTCAAGTCATGAAAAAACAAAACACAATACAAGCTAGAACATTGAAATCATTCTACTAAGTGAAAGCACAGTGTTAGAAAATATCATTTATTATATGACTTCATTTATGTCCCAAACAGGAAAATTCATAGAAATAGAAATCTAGAAATAAGAAGAAAATTTCTAGATCCTCTCATTCCTAAACTTTAGAACACTAATAAGAGCCTTTGGGAGAAAGATAAGATTTTCTGAATTTGCAAGCTTTGAAATGTCACCATGATCTTTAGCTTCATCTATCTTTGAAATATAAACACACACTTAAGAAGAAGGAAGTCACGACAGATACTTTCTTGTAACTTTATGTTCCTTTCATTTTCATGGTTTGTCCTTTAACCCAACTACTAGGTTTCTTTCTTCATAAAGCCCACTCGGTACAGAAACATAAAGATGTCCTCACTACGGTCTCACAGTTATATTTCTTCCATTTACCATCAATCTCTGCTACACGGTGTTGCCTAAGATGACATGTGCTTCTTAATTTAAGCTTTATGTTTTTCTTCTTGTTTTTTTTTTTAATTTTTATGATATCCATGTGTTCCTCTGTTCCTCCTATAGCCTCATTGCTCAGATTCTGAGATATCCATGCATTATTTTCTGATCACAGATCTACATCTTATGTTCTTGCTGTGGAAAATATCTTTCCTTTTGGAATAAGATTATCCATTTCCATGAATAGTAGTGTTACAGGCAGCTGAGTTAGTTAGAAATATTATAGGCAGTTAGACAGGGCTAGGCCCTCAAAGAAGCCGGCACAGAACACCAGATGTCTTGTGACTTTGGAAGAGACACACACCTCTTGCTGTAAGCCAGATCTCAAGACAGAAGGCAAAACAAATGCAGCCACACCCTAAGTGTAAACATTAGGGATTAGGTATGGATCATCTTGAGAAGCCAGGAATTACCATCCCAATCCCCTACAGAAAGTCATTGATCCATAAGAATGATTGCTTACTACATGACTCACTTCCCCATTTGTCCCTGATTTGGTCAATTTTATCCAAACAATTAATCTTATTGGTTGACCACAGTTCTGTCCCGCCTCAAGCCCATCTACCTTGTGAGTTCCCAGTTTTACCCATCATGGTTTTACTATATAAAAGTCACTAGAAAAGACAGAATCTTTGGCAACCCACTTGGGACACCCACCTTCTGTCTCTCTCTCAGACAAAAGCTTTCTTTCTCTCAATAAATATTTCTGTTCTTAACCTCCATTGCTCCTAAAATTCATTCTTTGATTTTAGAAAACACAAACTCATACTGGACATACCATAGGTCAGGAGTTTCGTTCCCCTGTATCAGTAGAAACCTCAGAGTAAAAAAATTCTGTCATGATTTTTCCTGGTACCAGGTGCCAAGTTTAGATATGATTTGTTCTGAGGAAATCCGAGGTAACTTTTATTTTTCTAAACTCATTTTATAATATCAAAACACCTAGTTACCTTTATTGACAGCTCAAGAACATCGCCATTTTACCCACAGAAATCACATTTACCCTACCTTGGTCACTAAGGGAAGGCTCTTATAATTTCAAAGAATCTCCAAGAAGTATACAATTAAGTCCCTTAATAAATTAAAACATCTTATCTTAACTTTTTTTTTTTTTTTGCACCAGGAATCAAAATAAGGACCTTGTGCTTGCCAGGCAGGTGCTGTACCACTGAGCTATCTATTAACTTTTTGCTTCAATAATACTAAATAATTCTAAATTCTGCTAAGCCAGTATTTCCAAATATGATTTTTGAGAAAGGATGTTTCTTTCATATTCTAGTCATATTTTCGCCCTGTCCCAACAGAACCACACTCTACACATGCATGGTGCACAGGTACTCCCAGTAATTTAATATGGTCTATGGGTTGGCTACATATAGAAAACAGTTTAGAGTAAACAAAATTTTCACATAATGCTTACATATTCAGAAAGGCTCAGAAGGAGCCCGAGAAAAATCTCTTCAAGTTCCAACCTGCATTTTCATACTCCAGTCATTTTAATTTGGTAAGTAAAAAACCAATAAGTGACTTCCCTAAGTTCTTGATTACACACTCAGTAATTTCAGAGAATAAGAAAATATAGTAACCGTATACAAATAAATTAAATTTCCTTTTCCCTGAACTTTTAAGATAAACACTGACACACATAATATGAACTATAACAAATGCTCTGACCTCTGCATCTAGTTGAAGTTTTACTAGCCTGGTATTTTAAGCTCCAGGCAAACTAGCTTGATTCTATTTCCTCAAGCATAATGTTCCTTTTTGTAGTTTACAGTATTTGTAACTTCTATACCCTTTTTCTGAAACATTTTTGTATTCCACAGCTTTATAAGTAAGTTTATTTTATGTACATTTTCTTACACTTAAGTTCTCTTCACTTTAAATAGTTAAGTCTCATCGAAATTATGCTTGGTCGGTATGATTATGGGATTCATTACACATCTCCTACCCTGGACACTGGTTCCCTGAGAAGAGTATGATGTATGTTTTTATCACTTATTCTATTTCCAGGATTATAATACAATGCCTGGCAAATAGTAGGTGTTCAGTACATTTTGGCAATAGCATTGATGAATAAATCAGAAATGGATTTCCTTAGAAAAAGTAAATGGCAAATCTCCATTTGTCAACAATAAGGCAAGACATGGACATTTCCAGAGTAGCAGGAGAAAGCAGATTGAGAAAAACAGAGTAAGAAAACATATGGTCTCTGTTCTCAGGGGAAAAAACTCTGTAGTTGAAGAAATATAATTAATCACATAATCACATAATTCAAGTACAATGTCAATCACAGAATACCTAAGATATCAGGGAAGATGTTAGGCAAAGAAGGGTTCAAGTGAAGAGGATTATGAAAAAATAGTGATTTGGATAGAACTGCAAGATTGTGGTGTTAGGAAACAAAAGCATCATGTATTTCACAGGAAGTGGAGGGTAAAACACGTACTGAAAAATATCCAATGAATTTAGCCATCACACACAGCCATAGTGAAAGTTGGTATGGTTGCTTCAGGAGAGGAAGCGACACTCAATTAGCAACTTTTAGACCTGAAGCTGAACCACACACTTTGAAAGAATTATCATGTCAGAAATGTTTCTGAAAATAAGCTGTGTTGTCTAAAATCAGATGGGAAAGTGATACAGGCTCTCGTTATACTTTTATACTACTATTTAATTCAGTTATCCCTGTTACATAAGCACTATCTTCCTATATAGCCGTATGAAGGAACAAGGCACAGCAGGATTTTTTAAAAAGGCATGGTAACGTGTATTGGACCATTTTCAGATCGTTAATGATCCCTCTCAGAGCTTTTGTGAATGTACCATGCTCATTAAAATCAGTAAGAATTATGGACCCCAAAGAACTGCAAGACTAACTCCTTAGTGCTCAAGAACATACATTCTATACGCAGCCAACTAGCACCTGGGTCATCTGTGATTATAATAATAATAAAACCCAATATATCTTTTCTTTCAGGGAAAAATTTATAAATTTAAATAAGGTATATCTGGAAATAGTACCCTTAGGGAACAACAGAGGAATTTTCCAAGTTTGATAATATGAATATAAGACAATAGTCTGAACATAAGAGTGATGAATTCAGAGGCCATAGTATTGGGCTGCATATGTGATCCTGGTTATACTTTCTAAAATAGTATAAATTACAGTTCCTCAGTGAAATACATCAAGAAGATGAATATGCCTTAAAGCATTTGATGTACCCAAAAGGATAAATTTGAAAGTTTACCATTTAATGAAATGGGTGTGTGCTGAGAATGTAAAATAGAAATGTGAGAAATGAACACCTGTTATTTTTATTTCTCAGATTTACAATGTATACATCTTGTTTTCTTTCTTTCAGAAATTGGCCAAGTGTCATGGTTTGCCCTTTGGCTAATGATTTAGCTAAAACCTAGTCACGCTAGACCACTACTGGGAAGACTATGTTTTATAAATTTATGTTGAAAATTGGATTTTATCTTACCTGTTTGCCTAAAATAAAGGGAGTTCCTGAGTATATTTTGTTATTCATTGATTCAAAGACATGGTTTTTTGCTCCAGTAACAAAATAATTCTGCTCTATGAAGTACGACCAAATAACTCTTTCCTAAATGCTGTGTCTGCAAGTACACTTTAAAAATTATGTTAAATAATTTAGAGAGACTTAGGTATATAAATGTTTAGTGTAGATGCAATATCTCTAGTAAAACTAAAAGGAACTTGATCATCCACTGCTAAATGGAGCCTACAGATTTTATTGCAACTAGACATCATTGGGATGGAGAAAACCCATGAAAAGCTTCCCTGTATTGCTTTCCAAAGATGACCCTTTATTTTCTCTCTAGATAACACAGTTGAAGAGAAAGTTGTCAGGACGTTTCTATCAATTTGAAATATCTACGATGAATCTGACAGCTGCTATATCTTATATTACCAATGGCAAATAAATAATTAAAAATGGAAGAAATAAAAAGATATTATTTGCATATAGCACAGAATGCGAGAGTTCACTGGCATTATTGATAATGTAAATCATAATATTTAAAGTAATTTTGTAGATTAATGCATTTGTATTATTGTGCTCAAATTATATTGGGAAGTGTATGTAACAATCTCTCAGTTGCCAACGTAATAGCATTCTTTCAGTGCTAATAATATACCAGGTGCTAAATCACATGCAAGCCAGATGGCACACCAGTTTCCACAGGTGAGGGCAAACTTGGGCAAATCTTTGAATGCAGTTTACTGTATTTGGTTATTTTCCTTTTTTTCTATGGAAAGCTGTCAGTGGGAGTAAGTCTCTGCTGTCCAAGATATTGTGAAATTAATAAAACATTATCAATATCTCTACTTATTTCTTTTCATATGCTCTGTCAGGCAAGAAGATGTATACAGAGTATTACCTGATTCTGAAAACAAAGCAAAATCTTTTTAGGCGAGCACATTAGGCATTGCCACAGTTATGAACTATAAATTAATCTTGTAAAGATCTGTAATTGGTGTGCAGATATATCTATCTATTCATAACTATTTCATATGTACACACACACACACACACACACACACCATGACACTCAACTGTAGGATATTCTTAGCAAGAATATTAGTGACATCAGAAGCATTCTAAATGTTTCAAAGTAGGAAATTATCTGGAAAAAATCATACAAATATACAAATACCTATGTAATCATTAAGAGAAGATATCCATAATATATTATTAAATGACTAAAAGGAAGAGTGAGAAAAGTTTAAGAAGAAAATGTGAAGCAGGGGCTAAAAATCTGAAAGTTTGTACCAGGCCAACCAGATAACATTGCTGAGAGAAATAGTCATGAAAGCACATCTTCTCCTGAAACCTGAAAACTGTGTAAGGCAGAGATTAGGTGTTAATACTTTACTGAGTGAATACATCCCCAAAATAGAAAACAGAAAGTGAAGTGAAGATGCTGTTTTATCTAGCTGGTCGCAACTTCATGAAAACACCATGATTGCTTGGCCACAAAAGACATCTTTAAGAAGTGTCCAGAACCTCTAATGCTCAGAAATTAGAGAAAGGAAAGGGAATACATTTATTTGCTAACTCCCTGTGATCTCCTGCTTTTCAGTTTTACATTTGCATTAATTACAGGCATAACTTCTTCACTTTTAGGTTGTAGCACCTGGTTTGTTGGCTGACTTCTGAGGAACTATATTCCATGCCCTATTTGAGGACACTTTACATGAATCTAAAAGTAGAAGGAAGATCCAGAGCCTTTTCAGATATGGTTAGGGTGAGCATGATGACATGAACTATTTATTATAACTTCTGCCACACAGAAAGAAGGTCTGGAGGTATAAAAGGAAGTACATCGCTCACCCTAAGGGCAGCAAAGACCCACAGTGGTATCAGAAGTTGAGGCAGATTCAGCTGTAGAGGTGGCATCAGGAAACACAATTGTACATTAACTCATATCCAAAGGTCCACAGACAGGCAAAACTTGGTAAGTCAGTGCAGATTATGAATTAAACATAGCATATTAGGTAGGGCTAATAATAAATGACATGTATCTCCAGTAATGTAAATATAGTAAGAAGTGGTAGCATGTTTATTTGTGTGTTTATTTGCTTGAAGCAAGCTCTTGCTACGTAGTTCAGGCTAGCCTTCAGCTCACTATGTAGTCCATTGTGGACTCAGACTCATGATGATCCTCATTCCTCAGACACCCAAGTGGTGTGATTACAGATGCGCACTACTGAATTATTGGGGCTTATGGAGAAGAAAGAGGTCACGCTATTAACCCAACTCTAAGAAAATTCTTTCTACATAAATGTTGGCTGACCTAAGTTGTCAAGCTTCCAATTTATCAAGATACAGTTAGAAATCTAGTTTCTTTTTCTTCTTTTTTCTTTTTTCGTTTTTTGTTTCTTTGTTTGTTTAACTTGTGTTGTCCTGGAGACTGAATACAGGATCTTTGCACCTAGCTACATCCACAGCTATTTTTATTTTTGAGACACGTATTGTTAAGTCTTAAATATGTCACAGTAATTTTAGATTCACTTGAGATCTAGCAAGTAGAGAAACAAATGTAAGACCAGTAATGACCTGCAATTGTATTATTCTTTTTCCTAAAGCAAATGCCAACTTCTTGTAAGTCTTTTGGCTTAAGGCAGCAGATAAATATTTAGCAATTTAGAAGAATAAATGTTATAGAAAATATAATACAAATGAGAGAAGTATCCTTAAAGAGACAATGGTAAAAAAAAGCATTAAAAAATGAATTTTTAAGGACAAAATTGGGTTTAGAATAAAGGCTCAGTCTTTGGAAGTTCTCAAATAGATTTTTGTGAAAATTAATTCACGGAAGTCTGACTAAAAGAATAGCTACCTAATTTACTTGATCATTGGCACTTTAGTAGCAAAACCAGATATGAAGAAAACAAAAAAACAAAATAAAACCATAAGTGTGTATCACAAAGAGCTAAAATTAAATAAAATACTACTTGCAAATCTGCTAGAGTTCAAATAATAATGATATTTCTAGGAATGCAAAATTGTTCAAAATCAAATAATCTATTAGAATTTATCATATTTATCTTAATAATAGTCAATAAAATTCAAATTAATGATGAAAACAGCACTTATGGAATGGAAGAAATCTTCTTTATCTAATTCTAATTATCTCCTAAAACTCTATAGAATACAGTATATATACATTTATTTATGTATATGAATTCCAAAATACTGAGAACTCTTTAATCCTATGATTATTGCATTGCCTTTCTTACTTTCATGAAAACAAATAATGTTACTCAATCTTATTCTTTTCTCTGATGATTTTGCAGAAATATGTTTTTATTCATTTGCGCTTCTACAAGATCAAGTAGTTTTCTAACTGCTCTAGATATAAGAGTGAATAAATAGCACATGAGATGAAATCTTCCTTTCCTCTTGTCCAATACAAACTTTCCTTTTTTGCTAAAACATTGTCTCCACTATATGAATAATGATCTATGCTGCTAACACAACTCCCTATTTCATCCTCCTGCTTGAATTTCCAAGTTGGTGCTGTGTATTTGGCTTCTCTTTTTACAGGAGAAGGGATTTTAAGGTAATTCTACCTTAAAAAATCAATTAGCATGAAGTTAATGGAAGCAGTGATGGAAGCAGTGATAGTTTTAAGTAAAAATTCAAAGTCTGACATTTAAACACAGCATAAAGTTCATATTAAAGTATTTTAGCTTAATACTAAGAAATGAACATATTTTCTTTTTGGTAGCTGATCATATAACTATATATCCATATACAAATAATTGTGTATATATATACATATATATAATTTTAGCTGTACTTGTGTAGAATTATTGAGATAGTCTTCAGATAAAAGCATTTTATTGAGTCAGAAATAAAGAAGTACTAACCCCAGTGCCATGTATTTGTTGTCTCTGAATTTTAAATTTTATTCTGCTTACTTTTTAATACCAAATAACTATCAATATGCACTATGTCATATACTCCAGACTAACTAGTTGCCTTTTAATCTAAATTCTCATGGGATTATAGGGAACAGGAAGTAAGATTAAGGAAAAAAATTTATTGACTTATTTAAGCTCTTTTAAACAAATTTTAAATGGTAAAGACCTGCTCAAAAGTATACATATACACAGACACACAGGCATACAGACACACATTCAACTTGTCTTGCAGACAGTTCAGCCAGGGACGTTTCCAAGATGTGGTTTTATGGGGAAAGAGGAGACGTCATACAAACATCTTAAGAACCAATGAATTGGTGTTTCATATCACTTGTCTGCAATGAAATTAGGCAGGAAGGCAAGAAAATTATCGAAAGCAAAGAATAAGGTCAGCAGAATGAATGGTTCCAAAAGCAAGAACCAAGGTAATGTAACATGGAATGATCATCCGACCACCAGTTTTTGCAAGTGTTATGGATGTTTTAAGATAGGAACAGAGCTTTTAAATGCACTCAGGCAGTTTGAATAAATAGTGGCCAGTTCAGAATGATGATTTGAGCTCTACAATGAAGTTCAGCATAAAATATGGATGAGGCCATCACAATGACTGGACTTCTCTTCAGAACTGCATTGCAAATGTATCCAATAAAATTTTCTTCCTTTAATTTCTAATTTATGACCATTAGCAATCCCTTTATAGTTCTGTTCAGTCCTCCTATTTCTGAAATATGCATATGAATCACATTCCTGGGGTTATAGTATTTTACTGAAATCTTATTGTATTAAACATCACTCAGCATATAAAATCCTAACTTAATAGCTGAAACTTAGGCAGTATTTTTCTATAAGGCAAATTGCTTTAGGCCGCAGTTTGTAGAAAACTTTTCACCTATAATGATTTCAAAAAATCAAAATCAGCCTATCTTCCTCATGACTCTAGCATTTAGAATCCACTGTTACTGACAGCTTTGAAGGCAGTGTTGCCAACTGATATGACACATCACAACTCAGTTTCTTTAGCCTTAGTTGTTCAAAGAAACTGTTTCTTTTGTGTCTATCACTATGTCTCACTTTAAAACAGAGAACTTATCATTCAGTATTTCTCTGTCTCCAAAATCTATAATCTACCTAAGTGACAAAATACAATTCTCATTAAACTATTAAATTGTCACTTCCTCCTCATCAGCATACCTATAGCTCTTATTTTTTATATCATTTATCTTTACTTTTGACTACACTTTATGCTCTAATCAGACTAATATACACCTTAGTTGTGTCATTACCGGCTTCATTAACAGTGTGTCTTTCTTCTAAACTTTTACCTTTCCAATTTGTCACCATCACTATTCCCACTTATCTGAGTCACTCATATTTAATCCTGAATTATTCTTAACATTTTCTTAGAGTTAAAGTTCATGGCAAAAGGTAAAACGTTCTCCTTGTAAATTTTAATGCCTAATTTCAATCAGGGCATTTTAGTAAGTGATATATATTTATTCATTTTGCATTGGTTTTGAAGCATATTCTCTATGAACCTACATTGCAATCTCTTCCATAAACCAAACTACCACTTTAATTTTTCTAACTCAGGTATGCTATAAAATGTTAGTTAAGTGATGTTGATTCTTTCATCTACTGTCTCCATATTTTAAAGTATTGTCTACAGTCATAGTGTTATAGGCAACTGAGTTAGTTAGAAATATAGGTAGTCAGACAGGGCTAGGACCTCGAAGGAGCTAGTGCAGAAGTTCTGATACCTTGTGACCCCTGAGGAGACAGAAAACACCTGCTGTGGGACAGATCTCAAGACAAAAGACAGAACAAATGCACCCGTATCCTAAGGTTCGATGTTCTAAATAGTTCTCTATCACCCTGAGGCAGTCACAAGTCAGCATCCCACCCCCTATGGGAGAGTCACTGCTGTTAAGCATCCCCTGCTTGCTACATGACTCGCTTCCCCATTTGTCCTTGATTTAATCAATTTTACCTGAGCAATTAGTCTTAATGGTTAACCATAGTTATGTCTCACCTTGAGCCCACCTTTCAGGTTCCCATTTTTCCCCACCTTGAACCCATCTAAACTCATGGTTTTATTCTATAAAAGTCCCTAAAAATGGCAGAGTCTTTGGCACCCCAGTTGGGACTCCTTTTGTCCCTCAGACAGAAGCTTTCTTTCTCTCAATAAATATATTCTGCCCTTACCCTCTCTTGTTCCTTAAATTCATTCTTCGATTTTAGAGAACACGAACTCGTGCCGGACATATAGTAGGTTGAGAGTTTCATTCCCCTGTATCAATACCACCATGAACGCACCTGAACCCATTGTATTGTAAAGTATTTATCACTGTAATATCTTTACTGCCCTCCATTAAAACCTGTATCTCTCATTTTTGTAGTGCTGGCTTGATTTTTCTTCCAAATGCAGCAGATGAACAATAGCAAGTTATCCAACTATTTAATTCTTTATATTTCTTTCATAGTTACTCTCTACTTTTAATCAAATCATTTATTTCAGAATTTTAAATAACTATTCAAAATTTAAGTGTTTGCTTTTTTTTTATTCATATGCCAAATATACTAACTATTCTGTATTCCATGGTTCTACACATTCTGCTGTTGATTCCTATAATATAAATTCTTTCTTCCACCAGATTTAGTCATCAATTTTTTTTTTACAGTTTTGGTTGAACTACTGATATCTTTCAAACTTTGTTTGATTTTTCTGTGCTACAAGTGCTGTAAGATTTCTTTTTTGCCCCATTGAAACTGTCTTTTACCACATCCTTTTTTTCCCTCAAATTTTCTGTGAATATACCTTAAGGAACATCTCTAGTGCATGCTGGTGAGATTTTAAATTCTTTGAAGCTGGAGTCAGTTTATTTGCAATGAATCACTTTCGAAGGGTACATTAGTGTTTAGATATTCTTAAATGTATGCGATTCAACAAGATTTCTGACTTTCAGTGTGGGTTTCTTTGGCACATTTTTAATAGATAAAATATACAAATCTCCTCATAGAAAGAGAGAAAAATTGTTGAAATGCAAGTTACACCTAATAATACAAATCATTCAGAATTACTAGGAAAACAACTTTTGACCAGAATAAACCTTGTTGTCATCACTCTTTTTCAACATAGGACTCAAAATTTTAGCAAGAGCAATTAGACAAGAACAAGAACAGAAGGATAAGTACAGGAAAGGAAGAATTCAAATTATCATTATTTGCAAATGATATGCTCCTCTACATAAAAGATCCCCCAAAATCCACAGAAGACTCTTAAAATTAATAACCAGATTCAATAATGTAGCAGAATACAAAATCAATCTATAAATATCAATAGAGTTCCCATATACTAAAATTTAACCCAATGAGAAGGAATTTAGGAAAAATGACCATTAACAAGTGCGCCAAAAAAATTAAATACTTACAAATTAACCTCACTAGGGAAGTGAAAGACTTCTATAGTGAAAACTATGGTGCTCTAGAAAAGGAAATTAAAGACAACACCAGAAAATGGAAAAATATTCACTGTCCCTGAATAAACAGAACCAATACAGTCAAAATGGTAATACTTCCAAAACTGATATATAGTTTTAATGTAAACCCAATAAAAATACCAACAGCATTCTTCACATAACTGGAGAAAACAATCTTAAAGTTCATATGGAAGCAGAAGATACCCAGAATAGCACAGAAAATCACAGGCAATAAGAACAAAGCAGTAGGTATTCACACTACTACACTTGAAGTTATGTTACAATGCTACCATCTTAACAATGGCATTGTACTCGTATAAAAACAGACATGAAGATCTATGAAAGAGGATAGGCCACAGAAACATTCTCAAGAATATTCAGCTACCTGATCTTCCACAAAAGAGTAAAAAAAAATACCCTGCAGCAAGCATAGGCTCTTTAAGAAACAGTAGTGGGAAAACTGCCATCCACATGCAGATGAAATCTCAATGCATACCTGTCACCATGTACTAAATTAAAATAAAAATGGATCAAAGATCTAAATGTTAAAGCATAAACAATCTTCTGGAAGGCAAAATAGGCAAAACTCTTGAAGACATTCACATAGCCAAGAACTTTCTGAGCAGAATTTCAATAGCACAAGAACTAGTACTGAGAATCAACAAATAATATTTTATAACATTAAAAATTCTCTGCATAGCAAAAGAAACAAGTTACAGAGTGCAAAGAAAATCTACCAAATGAGAAAAATATTTGTCAGTTTTTCCTCAATCAGGGCAAATATCTAAAATACATGAATATCCAAAATAATTAGATCTCCCAAAATAAAAAATCCAATCAAAAACTGGCAACTGAAATGAATAGTCATTTCACAGGGAAAGAAAAAGTACAAATGACAAATACATCTAGTTGGTCATTATGGAAATGCACTTATAACAGCTTGAAATTCCATATTACCCCACGAAAAATAACCATTATCAAGAAATCAAATAACAAATGCAAGCAAGGCTTAGGGGAAAAAAGAGTCAATCTACGTCTTTAGAGAGAATATATACCAGTACAGTTACTATGGAAATCAGAATGGAGATTCTTCAAAAAGCTACAAATAGAAATGTCATTCATCCCAGTTTTCCAAAAGAGTAAAAAATACTATGTTACAGTGATACATGAATACCCATGTTTATAGCAGCACAATTTATAACAGCTAAATCTTGAAAGTGACCTATATGTATGTAAACAGCTAAATGGACGAATAAATGTGGTATTTCAATACAATGGAGCATTGCTCTGCAATAAAGAAAGATAAATTTGAGTCATTTGTGGGAAAATGGATGCATCTAGAGTCCATAATGTTAGGAGAAACAAATAAGACACATAAGATTAAATATTAAATGACTTCTTTTATATAAGTAACCATAATTATAAATAAAGGGCAAAATAAAGGATAAATAATAGGAAGCAGGTAAAAAAGATCTGTCTTAGATGGGAAGAAGGTCTAGAGCTGGATGGATGGAGGGTGTGAAAAGAGCTGAAAAAATGTAATTAAGATGCATGTACCAACTCCACATAATGAGAGCAAACCTCACATACTGCAAGCAGGTAATAATAAAAAAATGGAAAATTCAACCTCTGGTGAAGAATAAGCACTATTGTCATGCTCTGAAAGCTGACTATGGTATTTCAGAATAGAGAGAGGAATTATAATAACACTGGCTAAATTAGTAAAAAATATAACTCAATCCCTACATAAGGACAATACAAAGACAAAATGAATTTCAATTATAAAACTGGCAAAGTTGTGAATATGAAGTAACTATATATATAGTTAATTAATTAATTAATTAATTTTTTTTTTGTGGCATCAGGAATTGAACTCACAACCTCGTGCCTATCAGACAGGTGCTTAAGTCATTGAGCCAAACTCCCGGCCCTCATTTTTTAAGGCAGGGTCGCACTGTGTAGCTCAGGTCGGCCTTGCGCTCACGTTGTAGCCCAAGCGGGCCTCGAACTCACAACACTCCTCCTATCTCAGTCTCCCGAGTGCTGGGATTAAAGGCGTGAGCCACCCCCACCCCGGCGTGAAGTAAGAATATTAAACAGTGCTTTAAAATGCCGTTATGTTTCAGAGGATATTATAAAAAATTCCTAGTGAGAAGTTCAAATTATTTCCCTCAGTTTTCAGGGGGTTCTGAGGAATGAGAAAATAGGCTTACTTATAGGAAAAAAATAATCACTGAATTAACATAGAATAATATTAGGGGACATAAATAGATCTCATAGTCATACCTATGAAGTATACACAAGCTTAAGTGTTGAAATTTCACCAGAGAAAGAAACTCTAGTTTTAAACATTATTTTTGGAATTAACTTTTTCCTCAAACAAAACTGAATTTTACAAAAAAAAAAAAATTAGTCAATGTCTGAAATTATCTAGTTTTGTTTATCATCTGAAAAAAATTTGCACATCTAAGATATCCAGGAAATATATGGTGTGTCCAGTTAAATTTGAACTTTAGGGGTTGATAAAGCAATTTTGTTTTATGTTCATGTAATTATCAATTACTTAAAATTTAAATGCAAATTGAAAGCTTCTATTTTAATTTGTTAAATCTATCTACCCTGTAAAAAACATAACTGGTGAATGTTAGTAATTTAAATACTAGTTATTGATCTCTCCAATGTTTGTGAAGGTTATGCATTCTGATAAGGACAATATATACCACATTTACTATAACATCCTAGGCTTGTAAAACTTTAAGTTTTATGCAAGAGGTAGCACTAGATTCAACATTGTACACTCACTTCCATACTTATCTTGCAATAAGAAAAACAAGTATTAATAAAGTATAAACATCATTAATCATCACATAACAAAGGCTTTTCAGAGTAAATTTTTGTAAAATAATTGCTAAAAGTGAAAGAACAGAAATGACTCACTCACAGTGCTCCATCTCTCCATTCCTCAACTTTTATAAATATCAGTCAAGTTTTCTTTAATTGACAATGAAACCAGGTGACAGACACTAGCAGTCAAAATATCTAAATTTTTATTCATTCCTTCATTCTCTTTCTCTCTCTCCATAAATTTATATTCTTTCTTGCTCTCTCTCCCTTCCTTAATCCCCCTTTCTTGTTCAACTAAATCTGCACAGCAAACAAAACCAACAGAGTAAGAAGACAATCTAAAGAATGGAAAAAAGTTTTGCCACCTACTTCTCAGAGGACTCGTAACTAGAATATCTAAATAACTCCAAAAAGTTAGAGCCCCTCAATTTAAAAAGCCAATTCAAAAATGGGTATCTGAATTGAACAGATATTTCTCAGATGAAGAATTACAAATGGCCAATAAGTTCATGAAAAAAACCTTTAACATTGTGGTACTGAGAAATGCAAATGACTCGAAGGGCTTACAAATCATCAAATTTTGGAACAAAAAGATAAAAATCAAATGAATCCTTTATTTTATAAATTAAAGAACTAAAACATAATGTAACCACAAGAGAACTTCCCTGATCAAAATCTTCCATAGCTCTGTGTTGTTAATAAGACGAACTTTCTGAAGTCTTAATATGGTGTAAATATTCTCTGAGATTTTATTCCAGTCTTCGTCTCCAGTTTTTCATCTCCTCATCACAATAAATACTGGGTCAAGGCACCTAGAACTAGTATTATATATGCTCTTAGTGACTTAAAAGTAACCTCTTACTCCCTTTTACTCCCATCTATTTAAGTTTTTATTATAGTATATTTAGCACTATGAAATTTATCAACTTAAATGTCTGTATCTTCCTTAGTCTGAATTATGAGGGTGCAGGAACCACAGTTTATTCTTGCTGGAATTACTAATCAGTATTCAAAGGCTGAGGCTTGTGTCTGGGCCCAGAGTAGACCGAAAAGCATTTGAAAAATGATGAAACGTATTGCATAATTAATGGGATAAACAAGGCTAGAAATTAAGTACTGTGCTTTCTCTTATCAACCCACAGAATTGAGCTAAGGATTTGTCAATATTAATGAAAAAGAGACTAATTATTTTGAGATGAAATTTGTCTTAAAAAATCAGTGTCAGGTTCGGGCGTGGTGGCGCACGCCTTTAATCCCAGCACTCGGGAGGCTGAGGTAGGCGGAGCGTTGTGAGTTCGAGGCCAGCTTGGGCTACAACGCGAGCACAAGGCCAGCCTGAGCTACATAGTGCAACCCTGCTTCAAAAAACCACGGCCAGGAGTTTGGCTCAGCAGCTTAAGCGCCTGTCTGGCAGGCGCGAGGCCGTGAGTTCGATCCCTGGTGCCGCAAAAAAAACAAAAACAAAAACAAAAAAATCAGTGTCAGCATTCTTTCAAGCACGTAGATACGATGACAAGTCTACTTCAGAATATTCATATTTTTAAATTTCCAACAGTCCTGCCAACTAATTAAATTTGATTTGATTTCTAGCATAATTAGACATGACTATTTCATATTTAATTATAATTTCTATACTATTAAATTCAGGATTAGTATTTTTTTCATTTACTTACATACACATTGTTTTGGAAACCCTGTGGATTAAGCAGAGTTTGGAAGACTAATCTGTTAGTCTGAATGCCTTCAATCCTGTTGCTTGTATAACTAAACATACACATATTTTTCAACTGCTAGATTAGAAATGGATTTATAGACTGTAACTATCACGAAAACTATTACTTACCTTCATATGCAATCTGGGAATAGAAAAAAAAACACATTTAGCACACAAGTCAGAAATTGGTAAGTGGTTACAGACACATATTTTCCTTATAATTACACTTGAAACAAAACTGTATAGTGACAAATATATATTAGTTGATAGAAAATTTAATCTTTTTTATTGTTTCATTGATTAACTGAGATCGTTTGTTAATAGATATAAAATGATAAATTTGCCTACATGGCCCATCATTGTGTGTAGATGCATTATTTATGTGTATATATTTTAAAAGGCCTTTTAAAAATTAACATTAAAGAAGAAAACACTATAAAGTTGGAGATTCTTTTTAAAAATACGAGAGGTAATCATTTATTTGCCATTTGTCAAGTATTAATTATGTACAAGGCATGAAACTACTAACATTATGTTAATTTATACCTCATTACTTCTCCAGAAAGATCAGTAATACTATTACCTTCTAATTTACCAAAAACAGGCTGAATATACTCCTCTATATAAGAAGGATGATTCATTATTATTACTTAGAAATAGCCATTTTCCATATGTACTCTCAATTATTTAATTTCGATCATTATGCCTTGAGAATATTTAATGAAGTCTAGTTTAGGCAAATTATAGAGGTCACCTTTATGAGTTCAAAATAAAAATGTAAAAGAGTGTGACATCAATTTAGCTACTACTCCTAAGGATGCTATCTAAATATTGTTAACTATTAGATATAATATTAAATGATATCAAAAATTTAAAAAGTAATCTTATCAAAAAGTAAGAAGACATCTTGTACAGATAATTACATCTAGAGAACAAACAAGTCTGTAGGAATGAACTAGCAGCATTTGTGAAATAAACTTTTCCAGTGATACCATCACTCATAGATTCATAAATGATTATTTTAAACACAATTATGTCCTCTAGAAAATCACTTTTAGATGACTCAGTGACTGAAGGATGATGACACTGCTAAAGTACCCAGATATAATTGAAGAATGCAAAGAAATGTGTTTCATGAAAAGTGAACAGAACAAGCAATACGTATTTAAATGACTTTTATTAGAAATACATTTACTTTATTAAGTAATGTGCAAATATTTGGCAATTTCATCTATACTCTTGAAAAATTTTTATTGTTAAATAGACTAAATGAATTGAAATTAACATTGTTTTTATTTATTGGGATGTTTCAGAATCCAACATGTAGTGAAGAAAAAGCTCAAACTGATCAAGTCTATTTCCAACAGTCTATGCTTCTAACTCCTGTCTAGTAATATATATATATATATATATATATATATATATATATATATATATATATTCTTCCCACACAGATTCCATTGTTTTAATAATATGGGGATTTCTCCCCTCTAAGTCAGCAGAGGAATAAATACACAGGGGATTCCAGACTAGGTGGTGTTAGTCTCTTTTATTTCACTCTCTACCAGTGTCTTCCATAAAAACCACCCTAAGAATAATCAGTCTAATTGAAGCTAGTATACTTTTCATGTATATATGTACTTTTAAAAAGTTCTTCAACCCCATCTGTCTTCTAACAAGATGACTATATCTAAACTTCCACTTAGAAGCTCCGGATCCATTACAAAATCTGGTGTTTTTCTAGTTAAAATAATAATTTATGCTCTAAATTATACATTTATTGATTTAATAAACATATAAAGGGTCTAAGTTATGCCAGGCATTTTTTCTAAGATTTGAGAATACAATCCCTTTATAAAAAAGACAAATATTCTTACTCTCTTAAAAACAACAGTCCATTAAGGGGAAAATGCATTAAAATGAATAAATAAATGATACTAAATTACAAAAACCAAAGAAAGATTGAGAGTGTATATTGGGAATCAGTTACAACTTCAGAGCTTTAAAGTACACGTCACTAACCAAATGGCATATGGAAGACAGATGAGGGAAATGTGGAAGGGGTCAGTCAGTGTGGCTAGAGTAGGAACATTCCATCAAAGGTGAAAAGCTCCTTTCAAAGATCCGAGGCAGTATGTTTGAGAAACAGTAATAGAAGTCAGCATGGAGAAGTAGATAGATGAAACAAGACAATGTAGGAGATGTGGTCAGAGACTAAAAAGATCTAAGGAGACAGTATGTTTGAAATATCATGAAAAAATGCAGGAGTCAGGGTTAAGCTATCTTGCATATATATGTATATATATATAGTTTTAAAAAAATAAGCTAGGTGGTACATAAAAGATTGACAAAATAGGAAAGTAAATAAGGAGGACTGAGAGGAGAGAGATAACATAGCAGTGTTTCTCACTCTTGGTATATATGTATGTTTATATATAATATGTAATATATATATGTTTATATATATAATGTGTGAGTTCTAATAGATTTTTACAAACCTTGTATTATTTAATATTATACATTTCAATCTATTATCTTTTTTATTGTATGCCATTTTTATTAGTATATGTTTGGGAAACATAATAAATGCATTTATCAGAGAGAATTGATACATATACACATCAAATTTGATCATTGTTACTTCTTCTGCTGCTGACAAACAACTTACATGGAAATAAAAGAAACAGAGACAGAGACAGAAAGACAGAAATATTTAGTAACTAAAAGTATTTTACACCAACTTAATGTTCCTCTCTGGCTCTCAGATTTTCAAAATATAACCAAACATTATTATTTGATGTTGATTTCTATAAAAATATATGATTGCTTAAATAATAATTACAGTAAAAAAACACTTTGCCATTAATTCTCCATTAAAACATCCCCCTCACTTAGAATACACTTATTTTATCTTTCTGTTAACTTTCTGAAACAGTTTTCTCAGTACTATTTCACAAATGTCTTTAGTTCTCCTGCCACAGCCACCTCAATGTTCTGAATTGACTAAAAACTTTCACTTTCATACTCATTTTGACTTTGAGAAAGAACCAGAAATCAAGTGGTGCCAGGTCTGGTGAATAAAGTGGATGAGGACACATTGTAACCTTTTTATGAGTCTGCCTTCCTGCAGAATTGCACTGATAGCAACATTCACTCCATTTTTATCACATCTCCTAAATATACTAATGAAAAAGAACTTCCAGAAATGCTTCAGAAAGTGGCAAAACTGATAGGATAGGTGTGTTAGAAGAGGAAATGCAGTTACACTTCTATTGAGTCAGGGGGTTTTTGTTGAGAAAAAAGGGATTACTATTTTTAAATCTTTATAAGAATCAAAAAGCGTCAAGTTATTACATGATACATTAGGTTTAGCAGTAACATTTCATTAATTTAAGGCCTCTCTTATAATTCAGCAATGAATTTACTGCTTAGAAAGCATAGTTCTTTCAGTACACGCTTTCAAGGAATCTAACGACTTTTTCAGATAGCCAGCAATTATACATATACATATACATATACATATACATTTACATATACAGATACATATACATTATGTATTTTAAGTGACTACATTTCAGTGCAACATTGATTCCAGAGATTTGTTTATGCTACTGTAACACAATTACACTAAATAAAAGAGCATAATTCTTTAATATAAAAAACTAACAGATGTAAAACACATGACATTCTATGCTAAGCAAATGAAGCAGCCCCACACCAAAGTAACATCAGTATGAAATTCACAAAACAATTTTCACATAGTTTACAATGTGTGCTTAATAGATTATCCTACATGAAAATAATAGAGTTACTTATTACATCTCTATATATCCCAGGTCACCTTATGCATAAAGGGAAGCCACAGTTTGCGGCTGGTTTAATGCTCTCTCAAATGGTCTCAGATTTTACACTGTGGCAACACTTCCCATAAACAGAGCTCTATGGGGCATCTACAGGATTAAGTGGCAACTCTAAGGGTAAGAATTTTTGGGAACATTCATTCGGTCACGCTGTACCATTAATGAATCGCCTGATTGATAACCAATGTAAATGTGGTGCTGGCTTCCTTCCCAGAATATTTCCAAACAGCATTACAGGCACAACACTAACACTGCCAACACAGGAAAAGACAGCAGTTTGAGGAACGGGAAAACTTGAAGTTTGGGCCAAGGCATGAAGATATAATATATGCTGCATTCCAGAGGAGGTGCTAGACCTTGTGCAGAATATAAAAAGTGAAGTACTAAAAATAAATAACGTTTTTCTCCAACCTTCCTCACATTACAGCTCGAAAGGGCTCTAGATACAGGCATAGCAGACATGAGCAGCATTGGTACAGAGACTATTTAGAGAAAGCGATGCTGTGAGTATACTCTCCACAACAAAAAAGGAAAAATGTAAGGAAGTTAAGTAACCACAAACCAAGACTGTTCTGAAAGCATAGTAATGGTGAATGAGCCACCTGCAATGGGGAGACGCATCAATGTGAAGCTCACCTCATGAATGAAAAAGCTAAAGAGGCTGGTGGCTGCAGAGTACAATACTGAGAGTCTTAATAGTAACCCCCTTACCCAGATGCTGGAGAGAAAAATTCTGGAAGCTGTCCAGCCTTAAATTCAGTAGGAATGCCATTCTGGAGCCATGTACAGTGTAGTCCTATAGGGCAGCAATCCAGGACGGGAATGATTGGTTTTAAGAAGTGACAGATTTATCATGGAAGGCCTTCCAATGAATGAAGGTTACTTAAAACAATCACCCAATCTAACCATGGGGTTGCAACCCCAGAGGGATTTATTAATTTTTTTCTTAAAAAAATCATCCCTATTTCCATTTTTTATCTGTATGTGGATGTGACTGTGAAGTTCAAGAATTGTGGAACCAATTTCAGACTCTTACCTATGTAAATTTTATATATTGCCTAGCAGTTTTTTTGCAGTATAAACTGTCGTGGTGTGCCTCAACCTAAGATGAATTTTTACATAAATGTCTTTTAAGGAGTTCAAGACCTCGCCACTTCTTCCCTAATATCCGAATGTTCAAGTTTCTTTACTGTTAATCTTCACTTTTATTAGTATTCCTAATTTTATTTTCTTCCTATTTTGGCTAATGAATGTGTTGAATTGCTGTCTTATGCCAGACTTGGATTTCTACTAATCTTACTCTTTGATGGCATCGCAGAGGGTGCAGTCATAATAACTGAGGATTAAAACTCAATTGCAACAGTACTATAATATCATGAAGGCTTTAAACTTAATATTTTATTAGGTACTTACATAATTTAAATATGGCCTTTTCACAGGAAAACATTGAGACAGTTAAAATTAAGAAATGTTCTTTTCACTCTATTGTAAAAATTGTTTACCTAATGACTTGAATGTATCAGTCTTTATATCCTTTCTCCAAATTTTTAAATTAAAATAGCCATGTTTTAAGTTAAGGATACGTTCTTATATTGAGTTTCTTACTTAAAGCTTCATAGACTACTTCGATTATTCTAAATGAAAACAATTTAATATAATATTAAGTGTTCTCACATTTAAAGATAAATACAGGAAAAAAACTCTTAAATTGTTATGCCTCATTTAGTGTTCCAGATTTTTCTGTTTTGATATATCTAACTGTGGCTATGTAGATTGAAAATTTTAAAAGCTAACTGTGGTTATTTCATATATCAATCTCATAGGATGAATTACTGACTAAGTCACAATTTTTCCATGTTTTGGATTGTTGCAACATTGTAGAAGTGCTAAAGGATGATCACTAGGAAATTTCTTTATCATTTTACAATACAATATATGCTAATCTGATGAGACAACGCACTGACATAACCCTGTAAATAATCCACCTTGACATCCTAATTCAGTTTAGAAGTTGGCCATGTTACACCAAGAATTAATTTGAGACTGAAACCTTTCAATTCACAATATCTCCAAGGGCTTACAGTTGTGAGATACATTTGAGGGAGAAATACACATCTAAAATCCCAATTCACATTAATGGATTTAATATAGAGGAAGCAGTATGCTACTGATTTGCAAAGTAGATTTTTTTCTTTTGCCTGTAACCATATTTACCTAACTATCTTAGGGGAAAGTTATTTTCTTCTTTACAACTGTTTCATGAAAACAGGATTCAAAAAGTTATTTAAAAAGTCATTTGAAATAGGAAATCAGCAAAAATTGGAATTTTAGCTCATAGTAGCCAAACACATTGTAAGGAGAATTGGAGGCTGTGTACCTTTGAAAAAAGCTATGTGTTCTAGGCATTGTTTTCAGCAGTGTACACTTATAAGACTGATTATAAAACAGACTTAGTGGACAGCATAGCCAGATGCTGGCAGCCTGCCAAACACAGAGATAGTAAGACTTCTACCTCTTCAACTTTCTTCAAGGTAACATTACCTTCTCTGCTAAACCAGAAAAAAGGTCCTCAATGAAATCTGTAGCAGGCAGTCACAACTGCTTAAATTAAGCATTCTTCCCTTCATGCAAAATATCTGTGCATCTGCAGGTGGTTGGTTAAGATTTTGCTACCACATAAATTGGAGAAGAGTATATTAATCTTGTCATAAAAATCAAAGGCAACATTTCAGTTAAATGTCTTTCACAATACTGTTTATAATTATATACTGGAATCATATCACATTTATTTTTGCTACTATACATATTAAATTTGCTAACATTAAAGGAAGACAATCTTAATTAGAACACTTGGAGAGAAAATATAATAAATGATTTATTTATTGCCTTTAGAAAAACAATATGGACAATAAAGGAAAAAGAGCTTTTATTATTGTTATTTCACTTAGTATTTTCCTAACATAAAGTTGTATTTAAATTATTTAAATAATTTAAACACTAAATTATATATACATATAGTATATACAAATTTATATTAGATATAAGATATATTTATACTTCTCCTGGTGAACTCAAAACCATATATTCTTCATTTTTCTTAGTAGTATATGGGCTTCATATCTCTGATAACACAATTATTTGATTAGAATAGTTTGTGATTTTCTATTTTATGACTTACAATGTAGACATTTCAGAAAAGACAAAGAGGAAGAAAAGTACATGTTGTATTCAATTACTGGATTTTATGAACATAAAATTTGAAGAAAGATCAAATAGTTCTTCCTGATTTTTAACAGGACATAATAGTCTTGGGGGTTTTTTGGTCCAAAAATTCTATTTGCTACAGGAATGGGGCAGCTTAATAGGGAATTCTAAGTCAAATAGAAGGAACAGGATGCATAATTCATTGTCCAAAAATGCAAGTTGACACCTTAAGAGCAGAGGAGATTATCAATATACTGAGATGACCTCCCTCAAAGTAACTCTCAACCCAATTCCCTATAGACTCATGACTCAAGATTCATGAATGAGTCATAAGGAAAAAGGCACTTTTAAAAGGTCTGAAAGCCTCAATTCTCTCTCTCTTTCTCTCTCTGAAGAAATTATATTTATTCTTTAAAGTAGAAATCAATACTTGAAATTAACAGAATTGAAGAAAAATTTTTTCAGTTTGGCATCAGTCCTCAGTGGAATCTAATATGCACAGGAAAATGACAGGCATGCTGTCCAATGAAAGATGAAAAGTTTAAGAAATATGGCTAATGTGTGGACATGGGATGAAGTATAGGAAGCAGAATGTGCATGAATCCCAGGGGAACTGGAATAGCCACAGGAGCAACAGGTGTGAGCAATTGAGTTACTATTTATTCAATGTTTGAGCCAACCTATGAAATTACATCCTTTACATCATTTGATTCCCATAGCATGTCTTTAAATTAGATGTCATAATTCCAGGTTTACATATGAGAAAGCTGATTATTTGGAGCAAGTTTTTTGAGACACCTACTCAATTCTTGGTATGGTTCTCTCACAAATAAAACACACAATAACTCCATATCTAGGAGTTGGAAATGGAAATATTGAATTGAAGATAAATATCAGAAGGCTAAGAGAAAGCAGTAAAGTCATTATGAAGAATTTATGATTAGAAAATAAAAGGTAATTGCTTATATACATACCAGAAATAGTGTCATAAAGGTTATTAGCTAAGAATGACTTGAAACAAAACTATAATTTATGTTCTAAAAAAAGATAAGAGAAGATTCAATGAAATTAATAGTAGTGGGTGGGGGGAATGAATAACATAAGAACTAAGTCCAGCAGTTTAAGTAAATCTCATAGGTTTATGCTATGATTATATCAAGAAAGTCAAATATTCCAAGAATGCTAAACTATGTAGAAGCATAATAGTATAAAGTTTAACGGGCACTAAGCTCTAGAAGCACCTTCCTTTCTCCCTTTAACTTGCTTATGTTTCCTCTTCGCGCCCCTTTAGTATAGGTTTCAGAAGTAGAAAACAAAATAAAGCAGAATCTCAAGTCTCCTGTGTCCCTGCTTTCATTTGTTTCTAACTAGCCTCAGCATAAAGAGTTTTTCACTACAAAGTAACATAAAAAATTAACTGGAATTTTAAAAAATTAATAAAAGTGTTTTAGCAATGCATCTGTAACTGCATAGCTATCAAGTGATAGAACTGGAATTTAAATATTATCTGAGTTGAGGAGGCATTTTTACATTATATTTTGAAATTATACACTCACAGAAAGTTATAAGATAGTGTAGAGAGTAATCATGTACCCATTTCCAGTTTCCCTACTAGTTCCGTGGTACAAAAATACAGTACAATATTATTCCCATGAAACTGTCACTGGCACAATATATATGTTTAGTGTCATACCACTTTTATTGTGTCTGTAGAGTCATATACCTAAATAGAGAATTATTGCATCCCAAAAGGTCTTCCTAATAGTACACTACTCTAATCACAGCTAACCTCTCCCATAGCTCTCTCTGAACCCTGGAAAACACTAATTTATTCTCCATTCTATAAGTGTATCTAGAAATGCCATATAAATGGAATCATACATTTGATATTTACTTTTTACTACTTAGTAAAATGCCTTTGAAGTTCATCCAAAGTTGTGCATGTATCAATAATTTGTTCCTGTTTAATTCATGAACATCATGATCGTTGTTCTGTGGCACAGGTGCAAGAGTTTGCTTTACCACTTACATTTTTACAGGATGCAAGATATTTTGATTGTTTCCAGTTTTCATTAATTACAAGTAAAGTTATTATGAATAATCATATGTACGTTTTTGTGTAGAAGTTTATTTTTACTCTTCTGAGAGAAACGGTCATCAATATAATTACTAGGTAATATGCGAAACATGCTTGGCTGTTTTGTGTTTTAAGAAACGATTTTTTCCAGAAAAGCAGCCATGTTTTAAGCAATCCGTTTTAGTACCTTCTAAATTTGAACAAAAGGCACTCATACTAACTAGCCTCCAATATTCCCAGTATGGTCTCCAGTGTTCCCCGCCTCCTCCTGATATTAAAAACCTTGTATATGCACACACGCACACACACACACGGACACATTTTAGTAAGATTAAAATACGTGGCTCGCAAATTATGACAGAAGTGAGGAATATATTGTAGTGAGCAGGTCATAACACTCCCCTCCCAGCCTTGCGCTCCCAAGCCTCTGTCTCTGCATATGTTCTGGAAGAATTTATGCTGTGAGAACCCTAATAGCAAAGAACTGAAGACTCCTATGAAGAACATTATAGGAATCCATTTGGAGGTGAATCCTTCAGTCTCAGCCAAGTCTTCAGAGAGCTTGAGAGTATCTTATGGAAAGCCTAATAACTTGACTGTAACTTTGTGAGAGAGGCTATACTAAACTCAGTTACCTGCGACACTCCCACATTCCTTAGGAAGCTAAGTTTTGGGTAATTTGTCACTCAGCTATACACAGCAGCTACGTATTTTGATACAAGAAGTACAGTGCTGCCAAAATAAAAACTTAAAATGTGACAGTGGCTTTGGAACCAGCTAATGCATGGAGCTGAATAAACTGTTGGGCTTTTGAGAAAAGTGTTAGTAATGTTGTGAAGTTCCTTAAACATAGTCTTTTCAAAATTTTGACTTTTATGAATAAAATAATGGGCAATATACGACAGAGTTCTAATCAAGAAAACTTTATTATTTCTCTGCCTGCATTTAGAAATTTCTAGGATCTAAGACCTATGTAACTTCATTTTTTTCCCTTTCTTGTTGGCAACATTTATAGTAGTTATCATGTAGTTGCCTCACCTTCATATGTTGGGTCTGTAGAAATAGATAACGTATCTCTTTAGTCTACAGATCTATAAATCAAAATGAACAGCACTGAAGAAACTTTAACTTATAGAAGCAGGCCCAAGGAATCTTATCTATACCTGGGACTAATTCTGTGATGAGTTTCTAGATTGTTATCTGATGCTGCAGTAGAGTGAGGCTTTATTGCACCTTGGAGAGGGAGGTGTTTTTGAATGTGGGTGGAGTAAGAATAATTTAGGGACAAAGGGCAGTCTGGGACAAGTAGTCCCTAGAAATGCTCTGCATGATTCCAGATTCCAGGAATTCCCACTCTTATGATGTTCATTCCTGTATTGGTCTGTGTGCCAATATAACATGGCTGAATTAAATCACGCTGAGATTCATCTAACACTGTGACGTAGGTGTTTCCGTCTATCCCCGCCCGCTGCGTATGTGGGTGTATCTGTCTGTCTCATCACTTGCTCTGAGGAAAGTCATGTTCTGAGTGACCATGAATGCTAGAAAGCTGACTCTTCCTGTCAACAGCCACGTCACTAACCCTAGAAGCAGATGTTCAAGTCCAAAACAACTTTTCTTCTGGTACTTCTGTTCAAGCCAACACCTTGAGTGAAAACTTATGCAATGACCTGAGAAAAACCATCTAACTAAGCAATACCAGTAATCTTAAAACACTGAGGCATGCATCTTGTATTTTGAAGTCTCTAAGATTTGAGGTAGTTTATTGAGAGGCAGATGGCAACTATCACAGCACCTAATTAGTTAAGAACACAGTGTTCCACAGACAGAGAAATTGGGTAAGGTTTACATGACACAAAAATGTCTTGAAAATTTTCTATGAAACTCTTTTTAAAAACAGATAAGATGGTCAAGATATTATCTCTAAGATGCCTTGTTGGATTTTTACTATAATTTGGGGAATATCACTACAGAATACTGACGCTTACCCTCTTTGAGAAAAATATGTAACAGAAGGAGTTGTTGACCTGTCTGCTGTACTATTGAGAACAGTATATTCTGTGACCAGGTTATGTAAATTTCCTTAGCAGTAGCTGAACCAGGGGTGACACAGAACTGATGACATGAGATCAGCCAACAAATTCATCTAATATGATTCTACTTTTACCAAATGACCTTCTAAACCTGGGTTTTTAGCATGTAAATAATCCTAATCGGTGCCCAGTTCACTAATTTACAGTTTCTATGCTACTTGGTAATATTACTAATATAAATACATATTCTACTTTTGATTTAGTATATTGTGATCGTGTTAACTGAATCCAGTTAATTAGAACCCAATCTTTTCTTTTTTATCCTAATTTTTTTCCTTAACCTGTAAATCAAAAGTATATCATAAATGTACTGAAATCATGCTAGCTAGTGAGTTTCTCTCTGCCCCTCCCCTGAGAGTAAGCTGGTCTCTACAATTGTCACCCTGGATTCCCCTCATTCTGAAGTCAGTACTATTACTAAATCTATTATGTCACCATTCCAACCAAACAGAAACTATTAATATTTGTTAGGTTACAAGTATATTTCCACTCAGCTGCTGAAACTGCTAAATGAATGCATAATAGATCCAGTTCCAAGTAAATATTTGGAGGTTACAAACAAAGCAATACAATGTGCCAGGGAGAAAATCTTATGTCATCGTGTTTAATTTGCTAATATGCTTCAATTTTGTCAATCATGCATAATTTTACAAACATCTTGTATTCAGAATCAAAATGTTTGAAAGTAATTAATTTGCATTTAGGGATTTGCCTTAAGACAGAAGGATGACCACAGGCTTCTTGCTTAAGTATAATTACAGAAAGCAACTTTGCATTTATGACTAGGGTTATTGTTCAATCAATGGTTCATTGGACTTTTATTATTTTAATTAAAAGTGGTTCGCCTTAATGACATAAATATATTCTTTGGTTATTCCTTTCAGAGTCTTGACAGATCTGCTAGAAAAGATAAGATCAGGGTCTAATTACTCATACTGCTGTCTTTTTGTCTTGGTCTGATTCCTCTTTTTTTATTTAATTTTACTTTTTTACTTTTTCTTTTTATTCATGCTTTCGAGTAATCTCATGGAGTAGAGACACCCCATCACCTCACAGTATATAACCAGGACTCACAAATATTCTCTGCTTGATCAATTTTTTTTTTTTTTTTTTGGTACTGGGGATCAAACTCATGACCCTGTACTTGCCAGGCAGGCGCTTGTGCCACCAAGCTAAATCCTGAGCCCCTACTTGATCAATTTAAAGAGAGCTTTTTATCACAGAATGTCTATTGATATACTGCATAGCTACTTACACCTCTGGATCCTAAGTTCAACATCTGTTTTAATAAAATACTTTTCATTTGACCAGAAGCCTAAAATTATTTTCTTATTTTTTTATTCTTGTATTATTGTTTATTTAAAACAATTCCTGGCTTACAATGTTTTATTTTATTTTATTTTATTTTATTTTATTTATTTATTTATTTATTTTTTTTGCGGCACCGGGGATTGAACTCACAACCCCGCGCCTGCCTGACAGACGCGTAAGCTGCTGAGCCAAACTCCCGGCCCTGGTGTTTTGAGGCAGGGTCGCACTATGTAGCTCAGGCCAGTCTTGCGCTCGCCTTGTAGCCCAAGCCGGCCTCGAACTCACAACGCACCACCTACCTCAGTCTCCCGAGTGCTGGGATTAGAGGCGTGCGCCACCACGCCCGGCTAATATTTTAAATTTTAGAGGAAGAAAGGAAGGATGAACAAAGGAAGAACGGAGGAAGAGAAAAGGGAAAGAAGAAAGGAAAGAGGAGAGAAAGGAACTGAAAGAAAGAGGAAAGGAGGAAGAAAGTAAATATTCCAACTTAGAAAGGTCCTACTATTTAGCAGGACATGAAAACAAATAAAAACAATAAAATGGCATAGGAAGTTGAGCATCCCCCAAATTATTGAGGTCCTGAACAAAATAAGAGAAGGAGAAATCACCCTTTTCTTCTCATTTCACCATTTGAGCTGATACATATCATCTAATCTTGTTTGACTCATACTTGCATTTATCCCATTGGTTTCCCCAATACATGCATATATATGTAATATGTATTACATATATACATATTACATATATATGTATTTATTCTGTTTCTCCTGTGAATGCTGACTGATACAGGTGAGATACGTTGCATTTAATAAACACTTACTCAGTGGACAGTCAACACATGCCTGCCACATTTCATGCTTTTCCACTTTACCCAGGTAGTGTCAATTAGGGAGAAAATACTTTCTCCCAAGGACTTGGTATCTGGAAATGTCATGTGGCATTATGTTGCTTGTCATGATAGCAATGTGAATTACAATACTTTTTTTCTAAAACATATGTTTTTGTTGTAATATTTGTTACTATTTCCTTTTTCAAAATATCTTTACACACATGGATATAAATGAGAGCTGAATACTGCTGTAATTCTCACTTTCCCAGTTGTTCTCTAATATGATTGAAAGGAAGATACAAGGAACGACTTTATACATTAATTAAGTTTTTTCATGGAAACCCTAAGAAATGTATAATTTTAATGTATATTGTCTTCTTCACATAAGCAAACTCTTAAAAATAGAGTCATTTATAAGCATTATGAAGCAGTTTACACTGGCTTATATTACACAGCTTATCAAAAGCAGTCTCAACTTATTTTCTGTGTTTTCCGTTATTTTCTGAGTCCAATCTCATTTTGAAAAGTTTTGATGGAGAAAGTTCATAAGAATTAATGAATCTGAAGTATTTTTCCTCACTTATGATGAAATCATTGAAGTATCTTAATAGGCAGTGAACATCTTTCTGAAACATTCATTGTACATATGTATGCTGTGCTTCGATTGGGAATCATCAAAATCGCAAGGTTTTAATACTTGACTTGATAGAATACTAGCTTATTTCTTGGTTCCCAGTTTTCATGCTGTTTTCCCTTATTATGTACTAAGATAGCTTCCTACAATATAATTAGTGGTTTTAGTCAGCACACTTATTTCAGAATAAAGGGCAGTCAAAATGAAATGTCAAGGAATGGGTGTATATCTTACATTAATAAGGTTACAGCATCCTCCCCTTTACTAAAGAATTTCACTGAAAAAACTAAAGTAAATAAAATAGCAATTATTACCCAATTATCCACAGATATGTGTATGATTTAGCTCTATTTGTAAGAATGCTGAGAAGGAAAAAGCTGACACTTTCACAATTACCTGACAAAATTCTCATTCTTTTTCCACTCCTCTTTCTTCCTCTCAAATTTCACAAGATGGCATTAGCACCACTGAATAAACTATCTTAAAGTTAAACTACTGTTTCACCATCTGTTTCACCATCTATACAGAAAAGAGAGGTCTAGAGATCAAGGAGAATACAACCTACAGTGTTCCTAATATTTGTCTACTTGAAGTTTGCAGAGCTAAGTCCATAAGGCAGTGATGTCTGTTGAAGACTCCGACGATGGCCTTGCCAACGCCTTGCTTTCAGCCTGGTGAGACTCTGAGCAGACGCAGCTAACATACCATAGCCTGGAGGCATGGAAACTGTCAGCTAACACATTTCTGTGTTCAATTTTAGCTGATAAATTTATGGTGATTTGCTATACACCAATGCAAAACCAATGCAATTTAAGACATTAATTCTTGGAAGAGCCCATATTGTACATGTCAACTCTCCTTCAGTTAGTTAACAGTTTAAATACAATAAACGTGAAAATTCCAGAATGTCTTTGAAAATATATAATTGCATGATTTATGACAAGGTTGACCTTGAAGTGAAGTAGGAAAAGGTGATCAATATGATGACTGTTAATAAGTCTACATGAAATTCATACAGGGAAAATGAATATTAACCTTTATCTGTAGTAAAAAATCATCAATTCCTTAGTTTGTGTCTATACATTGAATAAATTTCATCTGTCCCTTTTTAGTAAGGCATAATTTTTCTATTTTTCTCACAAATAGCTTTTTTTTTTCTTTTGCAGTATTGCATTCTCGATACATTCACTTCTAATTTTTGACTTTGGAAAATCAGGTCTTTCTATCCATGCAAAAGACAATGGAGAATACTCTTCTAGAATGAGGAAACTCCAGGAATAAGGAAAAGCATAGATGGAAAAATGGAAGAAATAATGGAGAAAATGTAACCCCAAGGAGCTCAGAGACAGAGAAGAACTAAATACAAATTTTTTTAACAACAAAGTTTCTCTTCTTACTATATTCTTACTTTTCCCTACCTAAATTTTACAGAATTAGGCTAATCTAACACAAGATTAATAAATTACAAGCCTATAGAAAGCATTTGATTTCTTAGAAAGGCTACACATGAGACCAGATACATGTTAACCAAATAGAGTGTATTTTGTAACTGCTGTAATTATCTAAATATTTGGTAATACTTAACCTTTAAGTTATTTTTTGGGGGGATTTACAGAGGAGGTGTAGTTTCTTCTTTTTATAGGAAATATCACCTTGTAGTCTTTACAAAATATGGAATTTAAGAAATATGAAATCAGAATTATTCATAACTTTCAAAGAAAATGTAAAATCATCAATAATAATTTTTGTTTTTCTGCAATAGCTCCCCAATTGTTACCTACTCTATGACAGTTGATATAGTTTCCAGAGAAAAAGTACACAGCAGATGCAAAAGAATGATTTTTTCTAGGTTTATCTTTTAAACACAACTATATTTACCTAAAATTTGCTCATTGTTGATTGTGTTTTTTCCCACCCTAAAATAGTTCTTTTTATTTTAGGTGATAGTACTGGTATTTCACAGTCACGTGGTAAAACAGTTGATTTACTTAGTTTAGTCAGATAAAATATTACTATAAAAATACACAGAATGCTATGAAAAAGAAACATCCCATATTGAACAGGATCAACATGAAATAGTGATATAGATGCTAAGCCCTACCCAGTAACCATTCATACAAGTTAGGAAACTCAACAGCTTGAAAGTACTTAAGATTCAGTATGAATAATATTTCAAGAGTTACTTAGAAACTCTCTACTGTTTTGAAAGATTTGGGGATAATTTGGAAAGCCATAGTTGATTCTGAAATTTAATTTCCTCATGCATCATACTTGCATATAATTGACAAAAATGTCAAATACTTAAATCTATTTACACAATTATCAAAAAAGACATTTTTATTCAACTAATGTAGGTGTATATGGGAGGTATGGTTCTATTTTTTATCTATACGTAGAAAAGCAATTCACAATGTTAGGTGGATTTTGTCCACCTAATTTTAATATAGTAAGCTGGTGGCTTGGTCCTAGAAAATTCTAAAGGAATTAGTAAACTTTAGATAAATAAAATCACAATTTTTAGGATCAAAGAATGACTTTTTGAAAAATAAGAAGTATGATTGAAACACATGGTAAATATTTACATTGTTGAAAATGTATTACAGTAAAAGACACATTGTCATTAATTTTCCTTGAAAATACTCTGTCTCTTGGAAGATGCTTATCCCATCATTCTTGCCACTTTGTGAAGCAGTTCTTAAAGTCTTTTTTCAAGTGTGTCTTTAGTTGCACTCTCATGACTGCCCTGATATCCTGAGTTTGTTCAAAATATTTAACTTTCATGATCATTTTGACTTTGGGAAAGAGCTAGAAGTTGCAAGAGTCAGGCTTGGTTAATAAGGTCATGAGGTTACACTGTCACACCAGGAACTGTCATACCTGAAGTGCTGTGTGTCATAGAGTATTATCGTGTTTTAGGATAAAACCATTTGCCCATTTCTCAGAGCATGTTCTACATACATTGTTTCTTAAACACTTAAAAACTCCTTTATACTATTAGCAGTTCACCATAGTGTTCCTGGGTACAAACTCAACTCATGCAATGTGCAAAATCACAATTGACATCACCTCAATTTTAGATCTTGATTTACATGTTTTTCTCACATGAGAAGGACTAGGTGATTTCCACTCCAAATCTTGGTCTTCTGATCACAACTATAAGTTGAAGTCTGACTTCCTGTGATGACATTTCTTTAAAAACTGGAATTTGAAGCCACGAGGTCTTGCAACTCAAACGAAGTATACAAAATTTCATGCAGACACATTTTGGGAAGAGATTCATGATTTATGGAATATTTTAAAACACACATTCTCTCAACCATAACTTACAATTGAATGACTATATTGAATTAATTGAAGCTTGTCACACACTGTTAGGAAGGTTTGATGCCATGTGTCTTTTATTGAAGATCCCTGCCTTTCCTTTAGATGGCACTCAGCAGCAACATAAACTGTGTTTTCAAAATCATACCTCAAATCTTGCATATTTTCTTATTATATGGAATGATAAACATTTAACACAGGAGATAATTTTCCTAGCAATCTAAAGACATGACTTGCCTTTTTAGCAATAATTGCTTCATATTTTCTCAAAAAATGAATTTTGAGCCTTAAAATTTTGAATAAGTAGTATTGAAATTACAACAATTACCTACAATACCATTACCAAAGAGTTGTCTATGAGCACTGCCTAAGACTCACTCTACATTATGAAGATGGCAGATAATAAATCAATTCTTTAAATGAGTCTGACAACCTCTTCTTTTTCCAAGTACCAGTAATTTATTACATTGGCACCATGCTATTCACATCTTGTAATAACCAAATTTAAACATGCAAAATAACACAAGCCTCACAGTGAGATGTTTGTTAATATTCTAATACAGTGACTATCATTTTTTCAACTATTTTCTCAAATTCTATAGTATACAATTTCTTCAAATATAATGAATTTGTTCTATGCATTTTCAAGTATGCAGGAACCAGAGAGAGAGAGAGAGAGAAAGAGAGAGAGAGAGAGAGAGAGAGAGAGAGAGAGTTGAACAGAGATATATAACCGGTCAGGTCATACCCCCAGTGACCTGCCTCTTCCAACCAGATCCCACATCCTAGGAGCACATTCATTTATGGATTGACCAGTGGACTCACCTACAGATCATATCTCTCTCTTATGACCCAATCACCTTCCAAAAGCCCTGACTTTGATCCTAGGAGAGTTTTGGGAGACACTCTGACCTAGACCATAAATGTTTTTAACAATTCAAAAGCTAACAAATAGGAAAAGAAAAGAAATAAGAACTCTAATAGCAATACTCTTGGAAAAAGATGATAATTTTATTCATTGATTAATCACATTTCATTTAAACTCTTAGATATAAACTCTGTTTCAATTTTTCATTCCCTTAAGAGTGATGAATGAAAATACTAAGGTGCTACTATATCCTATCTTCTGTTCCTCATTCAGGGTATTTTACCATCAAGTCAGTGGGTAGAATCATCATACTGTAAAGGGCAAGTGACACAGCTGCCTTTTGATGGTCTCCTTCAAAAATTGTGTTGAAAAACCTAGTGGACTTCGGACTTAGTTCAACAAAAACATTGACAACAAAAAGGTATTTTATCAAAACTAAGATAAAATGAGCTGCTTGAGATGGCATGTACCTGTAGTTCCAGCCCTAGGGAGGCTGAGGCAGGAGGATCACCATGAATTCAAGGCCTGCTTAGACTACATAGTGAGTTCAAGGCTAGCCTAAGCTACATAGTGAGACTCCATCTCAAAAAACCAAAAAAATAAAGTAAAATGAAACTAGTATCACACCAGCAGCATTCCACAGTTCACTCAGAAATCATCCTTTGAAATGAGTGCATTTTATACTTGCATTTCATCATTACAAGCATTGTCTTTGTGAGTTAGAGGTGGCATTGATACTAATTTGTTGTCAATGTTTCCATATTTTATTTCAACTAAACTATGCATTGTTCAGGACAAAACATGCTACTGTTATTGTTACAGGCAACTGAGTTAGATAGAAACATTATAGGCAGTCATTCAGGGCTGGACTCTTGAAGGAACCAGTGAAGAAGACCAGCTATCTTGTAACTGTGGAGGAGACAGACACCTCTGCAGTGGGACAGACCTCAAGACAAAAGATAAAACAAATGCACCCACATACTTCCTAAGGATAAACATCAGAGATTGATATTATAAATAAGTCTCTATCACTCTGAGGAAGCCAGGAGTCACTAACCAAGCTCCCTACAGAAAGAGTCAGTGCTCTATATACATGCTCCCTTGCTACATAACTCATTTCCCCATTTGTCCCCCATTTAATCAATTTTACCTAAACAATTAATCTTGTTGGTTGGCCATAGTTCTGTCCCATCTCACGCCCACTTTGTGAGGTCCCATGTATTCCCCACCTTAGACTTGCCTCACTTTGTGTTTTGGCTTTACAAAATTCCCTGGAAAAGACAGAGTCTTTGGCAACTAACCTGGGACCCCTCCTGCCTCTCTCTCAGAGGGAAGCTTTTTTTCTCTTAATAAATATAGTCTGCTCTTGTTACAGTTTATACATTGTGCCAACTTGAGAAGTCTAGAAGCTTAATTAAGTAACTCAGCAGCTCTACATCCTGGGGTGTAGAGCACAAGCAGTTACCTGCTCATTGTGTCAATTCGAGAAGGTCAGAAGTTTAACTGAGAGACTCAGCAGGGAATCAGGGTTCTAACTTTGTAAACATCCTCAGTCTGTGCAAGAGGAGGGCAGGTAGATGGTGTGAGTGCTATCCCCACCCCAGGGGAGCAGCCTGCATACTATAAAAGGTGAACGAGGAGGGACTGATTGCTGCTTCTTCAGAGGAGCTCCAGTCTTCCCATTCAGCTTGGACGTTGTCGCCTGGCTTCTGGCATAGACTGTTCAGCTTCGTCCTAGACCCTTCAGCCTTCCAACGTACATTCTTCAGTGTTCCATCATAGACCCATGGGCCTCCTGATACAGACTTGCATAGGACACTGCAGTAAGCTCCAGCCCTTGGGCTGGATCCTTCCCCTTGCAGCTTGCAGACACCCTCTGCACACCCCTTTATTCAACTTTGTGGCTGACCATCGTAAGCCAATCTTGTTATTTCTTATACAGTTGTATATTTTGTGTTATATCTGTTTCTCTAGTAAACCCTAACTGATACAGCTTTTAACTTCCATTATTCCTAAAATTCATTCTTTGATTTTAGAGAACACAAACTCATACCAGACATCTAGCAGGTTGGGAGTTTCTTTCCCTTATATCACTATGGCATATTTTACCAGACTATTTACTTCATTGTTAAGTTGGGCAGCATTTCTTGACACAAAATGTCACATATTACCTTAGCCCAATATGTTTTGTTTAAATTTGTCTGCCTACTGTTCTTAGAAAAGAAGGTATAAATGTTAAAGTAGGAACAGGATAATAAAATCCAATCAATTAAATATATCAATCTATATATTCCTAAGTGTTAACAAATGCATTGGCTACAATGTGTAACTTGTATTTTTGTATCTTTATTGTAACGATAGTTTACACAGAGGCACATTTTTGCATTCAGGATGTTATGGCTAAAATCTAAATGCTAAATAAAATACCTTGCTCCACACATCCCCTAAAGTATGATGCTCTGCTTGACCACAAATCCAGCAACAATGAAACTAGTCATCAACCCATGTGCTGAAAACTCTGAAACCATAAGGCAAAATGAATCCTTACTTAAATCTCCCCTCCCAAGGTATCTCAACATAGTGATGAAAAACTAACATATAAGGATCTTTAATATAAAAGTCAGGTTACAATGATCACTTTCTATTTTTCTCTCTTCTTAGAAAATCCAGGTTTTTAAAGCAAAGGCCTAAGGAAATGACTCATTAACACTTAAAGTAAAGTAGTCAAGTGAGACAGTGCAAATCACACTTCTGATTTTCATGTGACATTATGCAAGTGGTCCGTTTGCAATTGTTACACTTGACCTTTCTATTATTACAGTTACCTTAACCTTAAGAATTGCACCAATCATTTGAGCGTTTTCATACGTGAATTCTTGACTATATACTAGCCAAGCAAAAACCACTAATAGTCTTTATAATGCCTACAGAATCCTATAAGAGCCAAATAGCCTACTGGGTTACCAGGTGCACTGTAGTAACAAAGAATTAAAAGAACAGATGCTCTTTGTTAAGTTTATTTTCCAACCAAATTTAAAGTCTTAAACATAGAAATGAGGAAGAAGCTCAGAACACAAACATCAAATAGTGGGAAATTTGAAAAAGGGAAAGGTATACTCTAAAATGTCAGGATAAAACACACTAAAAATGAGAATGAGAATATTTTTGATAACAAAGAAGATAGAGACCAAGGACCATAAGATGAATTTGAGCAGATAAATACAATGCTTAAAGGAAATATGGAATATGGGGTAAAGAACAATGATGAGAGTTATATAGGCTATATCAAAAATGATTGTATAATATTGCTTGATATTATATACAACTTATCAACATTATGATTAAAAGAAGAAATGAAAGTATCCATTTCAGTAAGATGAAAAGTATTGAGTAAACAGTAGTATAAAGATTTCAAACCCAAATGAAAACAAAAACAATGTTTTGCCTGTAGTGTCCCTTGAGCTGCCTTTCAAATCAAAACAGTCTCTTGTGGAGATGAAAAATCAGGAATTCTTCAAAAATATTTGCATTGCACCAGATAAACTGCAGACAGAATCTTAAATTTTCATTGTCTTTCTAAACCATTGAATAGTAAAGGATATACACATACAAACAAATGAGTGCATGTAAAACTGGTGAAATTTGAATAAAATCATTATATTGTATCACTGCTAATTCTCTGGTTATGATATAGGTAGGTAAAATGTTATTCTTAAATGGTACATAGAATCTCTGTATTACTTTCTATACTTGCATGTGATTCTATAAGTATCCTAAAATACAACAGTTAAAAATAAATTAAAATATAGAAAACTAACAGTTGACATATTTGATTACGGTTAATATTGCAAGATAAATCAAACAATTTAGTGTTGCAAATTATACAGCTACTTCAAAAATGTATGACCTATCTTTGAGGCCATATAGGCCATATAAGAGGAAATAATTTAAAACTAGCAAACTAAGAGAATATTCAAAGGCCAGAGGCGGAAATTGATTGTATTATATGACTATGATCTGGAAAGAAAAACTCAAATATGAACACACAACAAAAAATACAGATTTATAAAGCATCAGGCTAATTCATTGAACAATTATACAGATGTAGAGACCATGAAGAAAATATTAGAGATCATCAATCAAAATGAAAATAAACTCAGAGAAATGCTTTAAATAAATGGATATTTTAATATTTTTATTTTAATATATTTTATCAAAGAACATTTGCAAAATCAAAAAAAAAATTAAAATACCACTGGAAAATTCCCAGAATTTGGAAATATCCATACATTATGTCAACTTGAGAGGTCTAGAAGTTTAATTAAGTAAGGCAGCAGCTCTACATCCTGGGTGTAGAGCACAAGCAGTTACCTTTTCATTGTGTCAATTTGAGAAGGTCAGAAGTATAACTAAGAGACTCAGCAGGGAGCCAGGGTTCTTTGTAAATATCCTCATCCTGTACAAAGGAAGGCAAGGAGATTTGTGAAGCTACACCCACCCTGCTGGATGGGGTGGCCTGTGTACAATATAAGGGAGGAGAAGAGGCTTACTCTTGCCCCTTTCACTCTGGCTGCTTTTTGCTCTAGCTGCTGCCTTGAAGTGTTGCCTCAGTGCCATGCCACTCTGCCTTGGAACCAGCTGATTATGGACTGAAACCTCCAAAAACTGTAAGCTAAATAAACCTTTCCTTCCCTAATTTTGGGTGTCAGGTGTTTTGTCTCAGCAACGAGGGAAAAGTAACCAAGACAGAATTTGGTACCAGGAGTGGGGTTGTTGTTGTGACTATACCTGACCATGTGGTTCAAGAGCCATTGGAAATGGTTTGTGGGAAGAGTTTGGAAAGGTTCAGAGATGTCACCTGAAAGAGTGTCCCTGGAACAGCTTAGGCTGTTCTGTATGGGAGATTCCGGTCAGAGCTCAGGAGACCAGAAGGTTGATAAAAAGCCTGCCAGTAAAGACCAGGCTTGGGAGGTTTCTGCTAGGAAAAAGGACTGCATTGGTTGTTGGACTCCATATGATGTGTGTTATGGCTTGGCAGAAAGTTTGTCTGCATTTTGCTTGTGTCCAGAGACTTTGCCTGAGACTAAGATTAAGGACAGTGGACTAATTAATCTGGCAGAAGAAATTTTGAGGCAACCTAATGTTGAAATGGTGGCATGGCTATTGTTGGGGGCTTTTAGCCAGATTTATGTTGGAAATCAAAAGCAAAGAGCCCAGCAGGATAATTTAAAATGTGAGTTTGGCCAGAAAGGAAGCTCCAGTAAAGCTGTGGACTGTAAAGAAAGGGCTAAGATCTCCATTGCTAAGAAGGAACAGAATAAAAAAGATAGCTTGCAGGCATCATGGGAAGAGGCACCTGGTCCCCATGCTTTGCAGCCTCAAAACTGCAAAAGTGAAAGACTTTGCTTGGAGGAGAAAGTCTCAGAGGATCATGTTTCAGAATGGTGGTGGCAGCTGCACCAGGTTCCAGAATGGAGACAGCATAGAGAATCTGTTCCTCAGAATCAGGTTCAAGGTGCCCAGCAATCCAGGCACTTGACCCCAGACAGCCAAGAGAGAGGAGTGCCTGACTACTGCTCCAGATGGCAGCAGACCTTGGCATTATCCACGTGGTGCAAGGGTTCTGAGATTAAAAAGGCTTCCACCTCGATTTCAGAAAGCCTGGGAGGCCAGGCAGTGTGCCCCTGAGAGGGCTGTGTGCGAAGCTCTGAGTACGAAGCCAAAAATGCAATGGAAAACTCAGAAGTTTAGAAAAGCCAGCAATGTGGATCATCTAAGGAAACCTGCAATGAGGGAGCAAAGACAGCCCAAGAGAGAAGCTATGGGAATTAAAACCCCTGAAAGTCCCACAGTGGTGGAGTTGCTCAAGCTTTTCGGAGCTTGCAACCAGATTGCTTCAGATGCTGAGCATAGAACTCAAGGACTTAATGTTTGCTCTGTTGGATTTTGGACTTGCTTTGGTTCCAATGCTTTGTATTCCCCTGTTTGTAACTTTTGGAATGATAATGTTTATCTTGTGCCTTTATATGTTGGAAGTGTTTAACCTCCTCTTCATTTGTATAGGGGGTTACAGTTAAGAGTTTGCCATAGAACTCAGAGGATATTTGGAACTTGGAATTTTCAGCAATGCTGAAATTGTTAGGACTTTGGCAACACTTGCAGATGGACTAAATGACTTATGCATAATGGGATGTGCATGAGTCTTTGGGGTCGAAGGACAAAATGTTGTTTCTAATGTAATACAATGTGGGTAGACTGAATGATGGTTCTTAAGGACTGTTAAGTTGCAAAATGTTAAGAATAAGCATGCCCTTGTATCTGGAGACTGATTTAAAGAAATGTGTCTGGTTGCCAAGTTGACAAGGATTGTTATGGTTTATACATTGTGTCAACTTGAGAAGTCTAGAAGTTTAATTAAATAACTCAGTAGCTCCACATACTGGGGTGTAGAGCCCAAGCAGTTACCTGTTCGTTGTGTCAGTTTGAGAAGGTCAGAATTTTAACTGAGAGACTCAGCAGGGAACCAGGGGTCTTACTTTGTAAACATCCTCATCCTGTGCAAAGGAAGGCAGGGAGATTTTTGAATGCTACACCCATCCTGGGGGAGGGGTGTCCTGTATACAATATAAGGGAGGAGAAGAGGCTTGCTCTTGCCCCTTTTACTCTGACTGCTTTTGCTTAACTGCTGCCATGAAGTGTTACCCCTGTGCCATGCCACCCTGCCTTGGAGCCAGCTGATTATGGACTGAAACCTCCAGAAACTGTAAGTTAAATAAACTTTTCTTCCTTAAATTTGGGTGTCAGGTGTTTTGTCTCAGCAATGAGTAAAAAGTAACCAAGACAGCAATCATACAGTTGTAGATAGAGACCATGAAGAAAATACTAGAGATCATCAATCAAAATGAAAAGAAACTCGAGAATTGCTTTAAATAAATGGATATTTTAATATTTTTGTCTTAATATTTTAATATATTTTGTTACAGAACATTTGCAAGATAAAAAAAATTAAAATACCACTGGAAAATTCCCAAAACTTGGAAATATTCAAAAATTCATGTCAGATGGAATAAACACAAAGGTAAAACCTAAAGCCATACCATTTCTAAAAGAAAATGTAGGAAACTGTTTTTGAAACCTTGGAGTTGACAGTTTCTTCTTTTTAAATTAATATTTTCTTTGTATAAGACACAAAAAGCACTAGCTATAATAGAGCTAAATTGTACTTCAATTAAGTTAAAATTTTCTGCTCATAAAATGACTTCATTAAGAAAATGCACAAGTAAGTCAAAATCACAGTTTTGGGACAAAACAAAATATTCACAGTACATATATCCAGCAAAAGACTTATATCAAGCATTTATTTAAAAACTCTATAAATAAAAAACAAAAATATGAAGCATTTTGAATAAAAGAGATGAAGAATTGAAACTGATACCCCAAATGATACACAAATCAGTAATAAACAAAAAGTATGTCTAATACTCTTAATCACCACAAAATTTCATATTAAAACTAAAAGATAGTACTATTTTTAACTCACTAGAGTAAGTAAAATAAAAAGACACAACTCTAAATAATGAGTAGTTGAGCTATCAGAACTCTTTGTGCATTACTTGTGGGAGTATAAAATAGTATAAATATTTTGATAAGGAGTTTGAGATTTTAAACTAAGCATATATTTACCCAATACTTTTGCAAGTTTGGTACTCAGAATTGAATTTATGAAAAAGCATAAATATTCCACAAAGTATTTTAAGTAAGAATTTTCATAGTATTGTCATTCATAATAATCAATAAAATGAAAAAAATCCTAAATATTCTTCAATAGTGTAGTGGGGCAACAAATTGTGACATATTAATACAATTAAAACTGTTCAGTGATTAAAAGAATTGTGCTACTTATACCTGCAACAACATGCACTTACAAATACAGTGTGTTCAACAAAAGACAGGTCAAATGATAAAAGTAAGTACTTCATAACACAAAAATTGTGTAATGAAGATGACTTGTAAGAACTAATATTTTTGAATTTAAAGTTCAGCTTGTTCATGAAATAATAATGAAAAATAATCCTCAGATTACTTATTGCTCCAAAGACTGACTATCATTAAAAATTTGTACCAATATCAAACTTCTTTTATTAAATTTGGCCTAGTTTATTATCCAAAAGCAGAACAAGTGATCACCATAAATATGTTTTGCTAATCCACTGTGATGCTACTAATATTGCATTAGTGTCTATATACAGAATCTGCAAATATATTAATATTCTTGCAAGTAGTTCAACTCCACAACTTTGAGTTTACTTGTCAGAATGATTTTAGTATTTAAAATTAGTAGTTCAGCTAGAGGAATCTTAAATTTTCTTTGTTACTTCTAGAAATTTTACACATGTTCTCACTATACAAATCAGTGACACAAAAAAGAATCTTTTTGGTACAGAGCATAGAACATGGTCAGCTTGAGTTCAAAATTCTGGAATAAAAATACCATCAGGAGCAAAATAATGTTGTACAATCAATTAAAAAAAAGCAGGTGTCAAATTTCTTAGAGCTTCTGGATATATTGCAGCTGTAATAACTTCACTTTCTATTATTAACTTATCAGCAGGTGTCCATTGTTCCCCACTCCAATAGTCCACAGGAATTTAGGTACTGCCTATGCTTCTACTGTTTCTTCTTCTATTGCTATTACAAGCTTTTTCAAACTTGATTTCTGCTTACTTATAGCTTTTTTCTGTCTGGCAGTCATCTCATTATTGCTTTATTTCTCTGTGTCTTCTGCCTCATTCATTGCTCCACTTTCCTGCTATTTCAATGTAAATGCTTTTATAACACAAAAAATCTGACACAAAAAATCTGACCAAATTAGCCAGCTACTATACATAGTGGATAATTTCAGTATTGAATGACAGAGACCTCTAATACTGTCTACGCTGTAAACCACTGATCATTCTAGATAAGAAGAGAGAAGTGATCCTACTCTTATTTTGATAAAAGTGGAATCTCTGCTTCAATAACCCACAGCTAAGTTTGCGTAGTCACATGCAACTAAACAGAAATTCAAGTATTGTGAAACATGCAGAAGGGAACTATGAAAATTTCAGGCTCTCAGAGGGCTTCCAGAAAGAGCACTGTGGTCAGTAAATACCTTATATTGCTCCCCCTAGTATATTCATTTATTAGAGTCTTTTTCATGGACATCTCTTGCTTCACTAATCAGTCTGTGCATTTATGAAGTAGCACCAGATAATTAATACCGTATATTTGAAGTTTTTGACAATGCCCTCATATGCTTCATTTAAAAAAAATTTAGATATTTGGTGAATTCACACTTTTAGGATAGAATTTTAGAATAAATTGCTGTTTTCCAAAAATTTGTCCATTAAAATTTAGATTAGAATCAAATTGTCATGTATTTATCAAGGTCAAATTTGACATCTAAAATATTGAATCTTTCTGTCAAGGCACACTAGTAAGACAAAATCTGTTGAGCCAACTTTTGTAATCCAGTTATCCAAACAGTTTCACAATGTCAAATTGAAATTAACAATTAAATAACAATAGTAATATGGCTAATTAGGTACATAAAAATTGTCATGGTATTTCAGCACATCAAAATAATTATGAAACATAAGAAATGCTGATTTCTATTTAACATGCTAATTAAGAAATTGGAATTAGCAATATTGTTCAAAAAATACTATTTACTGAATATTTCTTATATGCCACAGTTCTAAGAGTTTAACATGCAGTGGAACATTTAATCCTCCATGAGGATGTATTAGTCAGAGTTCCTGTTACTTAGAATTACTCAACACCCACAATTTAAAAGAGAAGAGATTTAATTTGCCTGATAGTCTCAGAGTATTCAGTCCATGATCAGATGCCCCCCAAAAAGAACAATCATGGTGGAAGGGCATGTTGGGTCTGGGAAGCAGAGCTTGGGAACAGTTCCAGAAATGGAAAGGACTAGATACATTAGTGACCATCCCCAAGCTTCAATGATCCAGTCAGACACATCAAGAAATATTGCCTGGGTGCCCCCAAGTCTGTCATGTTGACAAAATAAGTTTAACCATCACAGAAGGATTTGTCATCTTTATTCTGCAGATGAATAATCATTTATAGAGAGTTTAAATTGTTTGCATAATGAAACACAGCTATTTAAACTCCAAACAGTTTGATGTTGAGGCTACTCGAACCATTTTGCTAGATTAGTCCATGACCTACGAAAACATCAATTTAAGCTCAAAGAAACATTTCTTGTAACATGTATCCACTTTTTTACATGTTAAGGAAAACTTTGAAATGAATATGCTTATGAGAATAAAAATCAATCAGTATTATTTACATTACTTTAGTCATTCTATAACTGTTAAAATATTTAATCAAACCTTTTAATTTGAGAACAAATTTTAAAGTTTATTTGTATAGGCTTCAGTAATAAAATACTATACATCATTTTATCATAATATCCTTAATTTCAGAAGAAGTCATTCATTTATTCACTCAAAAATTAGTTTCTATTTATAAAAAGCCAAGTCTTAGGATGATATTATGAAGAAAGGGGATTTGAAATCACAGACTTGTTTCTCATTGGCAATTAAATTCTAGAAGAAAACATGATTACTATCGTAATAAATTGCATGGAAAATATAAGGTGCTATTAGGGTATATTAGATTACCTAATTCAAAAGTTGGATTTAGAAAAATCTTTCAAGAAGAAAGGACACCCAAACATACCCAAGCAAGAGTAAAAATTATTGTGGATAAACAGCAGAGGTCTCCAACAAGATCACGAAGTGTTATCAGTATGTCCAAAGATGCCATGATTTGGAGAAGAATTTGAAAGAGGGCCATTGGAGGACAATGGTCAAAACTTTGGCTTCAGCAACAAAGTATATAATATCCTCTAAATTTACAGTTTTGTTTTAAACTTTTAATGTATTTATTGTCCACATTTAATCTGAAAAAAATCTTTGAATAAGGACAAAGTCATTTCTAGACAAAAAAAAAAAATTAAGTGTTTGTATTACTTGCCCTAATGTCTCAGGTGAAGTGGTAAGGGAGGGTGGTTAGTGGAGAGAACATCAAATAAAGTTTGTTTTACCATCATTGCTACTCAGTGTTGGAGTTTATTTTTATTCTACTGTGTAAAGTACAACATATCTTTTTTTTTCCCCAAAAAAAGTTTGTTATTGTGATTCGAGCCTGAATTAAGTAAAAGAGACTTCCCTCCTATCTCCACTCATTGTATCCCCTTTGCCATCTGATGTAGAAATTTCTAACTGCCTATCCTGACAGGAGCAATCCATCACCATTGTATCATAGCTGGCGGAACAATTTTGATCAATCATGGAACACCCCTACCATTACCAACAAGTGTAAATGCACATTAATATAATGTGTAACAGCCAAACAGATACAGAGACAGTGCATCTTTTCAAAAGGTTTCTGTAGCCTTCTTCCTTGTTTCACAACTCTCCTTCTTGCTTTCTAATCCATTTCCATATTTAACAAGATTTGTTAATATGTTCTAATTACGATTTAAAGGTACATATGACTATCTCACGGCTTCTGTATGGTTTGCTGGGGTCCCCCTGTGGTGGTTCTAGTTTCATAAGTCTACACAGTTCCATCATGAACTCATACAGAAGTTAAATAGTCAATGAGGACTCAGAAGCCATACATGAACCTCTTGGGTGATGTCACATTGCAGTGGTGGCAAAGATACTCCCTGCTTTATCGTGCTCCTTATGGTACTAGTCCTAAATTTTTTCTTTCACAATACCTAAATGTACTGGGTTCCAAGGGGCTTTCTTTCTCTCTCTCTCTTTTACTTTCTTTCTCTTTTTCTTTTTCTTTTTTTTTTTTTTTTTTTTTTTTTTTTTTTTTTTTTTTTTTTTTTTTTTTTTTTTTTTTTTTTGTTGTTGTTGTTGTTTGATTCGTTGATTTGGTTTTGGTTTTGGTTCATGCTTGATGAAGAAAGTTTATATGTCCTGAGTTATAAAAAACAGACTTGACCTTACAATGGCTCCAATAGAAGTAAAATATACAGACAGGAGAGAAGTCCTTCTTCCATAATTCAGGAAACATGTGGGCAGCTATTTCTGACTTGCATCAAGGAAAAAGAAAATTTTTGCATGGGTGAAAACTTCATCACTCCAATGGTGATGAACATTCTTTGACATTGGTCTGCTTTTATATTTGGCTTCTTGGTCTTAGTCCCTAACATTGTTACAATTCGCTTTCCTCATATGGTCCAGGCCGGGTTTTCAGAATTTCATAGGCAGTCTGATCCCTTAAGACCAACAAGAAAACAAAGGGCTGTCCTTGGAGGATGGAGAGCTCTAGAAATTCTGTAAGTATCTCTTGATAATTGATGAACTTAACATTTTTTCTTGAAAATAGGATTTATGTTTTTAAAAATCTCACTTCTTTATTTTCACAAAAGTCCTGCTCTTTTAAATCAATAGTTTTGTTTTAAAACTATTGCTTTTTTATTCAGGATATTAATTCAAATTTACAAGTGGTAAACCATATGAAACCTGTATAATTGTAAAACATCTCCGTATCTGTGTAAAATATTAGCAGGATTTTTGGGAAACAGACAAGTTCTGTGGTAAAGTCCATCCCTATTTGCTGTTGGTTGAAGACTCTGTGTTTAACAGGGTGAACCAGTAAAATCAGAATGTAATGAAAGAAATTGGCCTACCAAGTACAGACTTTAATGAAAAGCAATATTCGGCCTTGTTTCCTAGACTATTAATTTGCTTGTCTTTCCTACCCAAACTTTTTCAAGCTCCAGAATCCTAAGAAAAGAAAAGCTGAAAAGGAAATGACAGTGCTCTTACATAGATTTTACAAAACCCTTGTAAAACAATGTACAATATCTAACAAAGTATTATTTTTCTATCTTATCTTTACAATTGAATGTAATTATCTTTTCAAAATCTTAAGGATGGAATTTTTTTTGTTTTTTTAATTTATTTTATTTTTTATTTTATTTTATTTATTTATTTTTCTTTTTGGTATCTGGGATCTAACTCACAACCTTGTGCCTCCCAGGTCAAATTTTTAAACAGAGCTCAGAAATACTGAAATGAAACTACTTTACTTCCAAATTCAGGAACTTTAGGAACACAAAGATCTCTTGCATTTTACACATTAATCAAGGCAGTGCCTGTAAGACAATGAAGACTGGCTTTGAAGCTAAATCAAAGTATCCGAGTATTAACCCTGTCGTTGGACCACTGTCTACCAGAGTACTTTAGTACAGTAATTTATCTTAGGTGTTTGCTTTCCTATCAATAAAATGGTTTTTTAAATCCCTGCCTCAAGGATTGCTTTAGGGCTGAAATGAGAGAATGTATGTAAAGTTTCAGTCTGGCAGTGATCTCTCAACAAAACCTTCTTCCCTCTGGCTAGATTTCAATTCCAGGACCTCAAGGGTATAACTTTTACCTCTGCTTGATCTTCTCAGTTTCTGCTGGGAAATTTATTTTAAACAGAAGGGCATTTTCTTTTTGCTTCACATCTAAGGAAAATTCGATACATTTAAATTATTTCACTTGATCTTTCTACCTCATCTTCTCTTACACAGAAACTAATTTGGCCTTACCTCCAAGCTACTTGTCACTTGCCATTTCTCCAGTTTTTACATTGATGTATTCCTGTTCTTAGTCAATGATTTCAAGTATAATTAAGTAATATTTTAAATTTGCATTTAATGCATCATGTTATATTTAAAACATCGTATTGTAATTGCATTTAATTAACACTAGTTTTGATTGTGTGTTTTGGAATAAGGAGAATTGAATTCTAATTCTGACCTTGACACTAATTAGCAAAGCCCGCTTACAGTCTTGAGCTGTGTGATTGCTTTTCTATTGAACTCAGTTTTATTATTTTAGAGTTTTATAGTTCAATTTTTGTAGAAAGCATTAATTATTGACAAGGGGGAGAACTGAGATAGAGGAGTATCCATTATTATCACATAGGAAATACCTTGAAATAGCTAATAGGTGAATCTGTTTTTACCTCAAATACAAGCAGAATATAACACTTGCTTTTACAAATGATTTGAGACTATAGATCTCATTGTATCTACAGCAAAAAGAACTAATTATTATATTAAACACATAGTTGAAAGAAGCAACACAGGTAGGAGTCTGTATTTCAGAAAGAATTGAGAGTTTTCTGAAGACTTCACTGGGTTAACAGAAGAGAATAGAGGGCAGCATTTTGCAGAGAATATTGGAGCAAAGCAAATATTTCCCAAAAAATCAATAGATAAAGAATGTATTTAAAGTCAATTATTTCAGAAAGTACACAAGCAAAGACTGATACTCTCAGCAGACATTTATAAGGACAAAGGAAGAAGGAGGACAGTTCAACAATAAAAACTGTAAAACCAGAAAAAAAAAAAAGGACTGATCCAGACCTAAGAAACACTAAGAGTCACTGAAAACTAAAGATCTTATCAAACCCCATTTATAGTATTTACAATTGTATGACTTTATGGCTACATAAGGATAAAGAGTTCACTTTACTATGTATAAGTTCTGATCATTGTCAGGATGTCAAGAGTATATTTGTTATTTTCCCTCATCACAGTATGAGGGCAACAGAGTGTGTGAAAGAGCAATCTGCAGGGAAAGCGGAAAGCTGTTTAACTTCTCTTTCTGAATACCTCATATTTTGGAAAAATCTAATTCTTCTTCTCTGCTCTTCCAAATTCTCCATTTTTATCTAAATCAGACAGAAATGTATATCCCCGTAGGCTGAAAGTTTTAACTATGGTATTTAGCTTATTACTTATTTGATCATCCATGTCCTCAAATACAAGGAACATGTCTTTTCCTAATCAGTTGTCTTGGTTACTTTTTGCTCGTTGCCGAGACAAAATACCTGACGCCCAAAGTTAGGGAAGGAAAGGTTTATTCTTACAGTTTCTTGGGAGTTTCAGTCCATAAAGTGGGCTCCAAGGCAGCATGGGATGACGGGGCTACAGTTCATAGTGGCTGCAAGCTGCAAGCCGCAATCCGCACTGGAGAGAGAGGGGGTGGCGGAAGAGGAAGCAAGCAAGAGGAAGACCCGCCTTCCCTTATACTGTATCTCAGCTCCACCCCTGGGCGGGTGTAGCAGTCACGTCAGTAATCCTGGTGCTAGACAACAAACTGATCACAAGCATCCGACTCAGGCCCATCAAAAGTATGAGGACTTGGGGGTACATAGCATATCCTATACATCAGTCTTTTCAGTAATACCCTACATGGCAGAAATACTGGTTTTTGAGATAGCATTGTTTTCCTATCTTTCCATTTACTGTATCTCACTTTACTTTTTTAGGGCCCCCTCCATAAAATGAATTCTAAATATTTTTATTTTTATCATTCTTTTTGTATACTCTGTCTGCATGTAGTTATATACTGATGAAAACCAAGTTCCTCTCATAGAGAAAATTTGTGCTCTAAGTTCCAAATTATATATCCAAGGACCCACACAACTATAGAATAAGTACATTTGATATTTAATGAGCTCACTAAAATGGAATCAAATTTCCACCCCAAATTACTTCTACTAATTCTTCCTTATCTCTTTAAATCATGTTCACACCCACACAATGGCCCAAAACAAGAAATCTAAGAGCCACATCTGTTTCTCAATTTTCACAATGCCATATTAATTCTAAAAAAAAAAAAAAACAGTCAATTTTAACTTCAAAGTAAATTTCAAATCTAACTCTTGCCAACTCTCTAGTGTAGCATTGTCTGATGTAAATATAATATTAGTAACATATAGGATTTTAAGTTTGTAGTCATATTTCAACAATACATAATTTGTGCAAGCCAAATGGATAAAATTTTAGTGGCATAAATTTGACATGTATAATATTTGAGAAGCCCGGAATTACCATCCCAATCCCCTGATCCATAAGAATGCTCGCTTACTATGTGATTTGCTTCCTCATTTGTCCTTGATTTGGTCAATTTTACCTAAACAATTAATCTTATTGGTTGACCACAGTTCTGTCCCACCTCAAGCCCATCTGCCTTGTGAGTTCCCAGTTTTCCCCATCAGGGTTTTACTCTATAAAAGTCACTAGAAAAGACAGAGTCTTTGGCAACCCACTTGGGGCCCCTTCTGTCTCTCTCTCAGACAAGCTTTCTTTCTCTCAATAAATATTTCTGTTCTTAAAAAAAAATGTAAATACATGAGATATTTCATGCATTTTTATCACACATCTTCAAAGTTTACTGTGTTTTTTATTTACATAACATATCTCATTTCACACTACCTAAATTTCAAATGCTCAGCAGCCACATGTGACTACTGTAGAACAGAGTGCACTTCTAGTCTGTATCATTGTCTATCACATCGAGAACTGCAACCACCTCTTACATGGTATCTCTGCATCTACTTGATATTAATAAACCGGACACTTAGATATATAATGAGTCTTCAACAATATATTTTCCATGCGTTAGTGAGAAGTGAAAATACCATGTCATAATTCCTTATAGTTGTGTTAAACAATAATGGGACTGGGTAGATTTCCTTCTCCTCTACTAATTGTAGTAAGATCAAGTTTTAAAAATAAAAAATAGGTGCTTTATCTAGGAAATATCGGCTCATAGAAGGAAACAAATAACACTAAAATCGCTAAACTGATCAATTATCAAAACCAATAAGCTCATGGAGATTTACTTCAAAATACTCAATTCATTGTGTTCACACACTCAAATCTACTGTATCACCATATCAAAACCAGTTCTTTCCATAGGAAGATGCACTTTAAAATCAATAAGCATTGCATTTAAAATGCTAAAATGAGACTTCTTTGATTTCTCCATTTTGCAATACTATTAAAACTGTTAGAATGGTATTCAGCTTTACAGAACTGTCTCAGTCACACTTTTGTTTGATGAACATCTGTTCTAGACAGTCAGCATTCAACAAAATCAAAAAAAGGGCTTCCTACAATGCAAATTGAATCACACCACTCACTATGTTTTAATAGTTCTCAATAATTTACAACAAAATCCAAATTGCTTAACATGCCTGAAAAGGTCAGAATAGTCTATTTTTTGTCTAACGCTCTAAAATCATTTTCTCTCACTCCCCTTCCTCTAGTCACTAAATTGGAGCAATGATACTTCCATGCTGTTCTTTCAGTAAAACAAGAATTTCCCAAATCTTGTCAGCTTTCAGGTAGTCTTCTCTGCTTGAAACATTACTGACCTGTCTTAAAATTGCTGACTTTTTCTTATTTTTACTGACTCTAATTTTACATTCTCAGACAGACTTTCTCTATTTTACTCAAGGTATTGTTATCTCCTGTGCTAATTTTTCCTTCTTCACATCTCCCACTCTATGCCACTCTTCTTAACTGCCTTGTCTATATCTTTCTTTAAATCTTTACTCTCTGTCCACAAGAATATAAAGTTCATAAACATAGAGATCTTCTCTATTTTATAACTCATTATGTATCTAAATGTCTGGTTTATTAATAAGCATATAGTAGATTCGTAATAAAAACAACTAAGTACATTACTAATGGACTGCTTAATGAATGAAAAGAAAGAGAAAGGGGAAATGGGAGGGAAGAATTCCCTATAATATTTAAAATAAGCAATGCAAGCTTGATAACTACCACCCCTTATAAATATTAAGACATCATACATGAGGGCAAGGGAGAAAGATAGGACTTCACAGGTAATATAGAATATAGCTGAAGCCAGGATCAAGGTCTCCTGATTTCTAATCTATGCTCATCACAGAGTAACAGTCTTTCAACCTTCTCTGATTGATGTGCTTCTTTTGAAGTTAATGTGTAAAGCTTCAGATGTAATAAAGAAACAAGGCATCTGAAGGAGAAAATGATTCCCTGTGCACTAATTGGTGAGTTCATATCTTTTTGCATTTACATCTCCCACTTGCATTCTGATTAGCAATTTCTTCTGTCAATTTAACACCAAAATCCTCTGTAATCAGTGACATGTTATACTTTGGAACAGACTCAATGAGCCCCTGAAGCTGGCTAGAAAGCACTTTAATCCCTTCACCTTGGCTGCTCTTGTGGTGAAAATGCCTGATTGCCAGCCCGACTTCCTAAACCTCCTCAGAGACGGTTAGGCAGTGAGAAATACTTTTTGGCATATGCTTGGTTTCAGCTCATTGCAAATATAAAAATAATGTTCCAAATACAGTCTAATTTTTTCTATTATTATTGTCTTCATGAACATTATTATTGTGATCACTTCTCTAAAATTCCCATGAGAGAGATTCTTCATCCTAAGGAAGAATAATACTTGAAAATCATACTTATCAATATATTTAGTAAAGTATAAATAGTATGATTAGCATTTGGTTAGAATTCTTATCCCTCTTTAGTAGTGAATATTTTGTAAAGGATTGTTTGTAGTCTACCCAGTCACTATTTGTGTCCTCCCTCTTAAAGAACCTGAATTTTCAAATTCTAGACAGAATTATGCACTTCAGTAAATTATTGCTGATGTGAAGTTTTGGAAAACAGACACTGAATTTATTCTGAAATCATGAATTTTAGAAATAATAGAAGATATAACAATACTCTATCTTTAGTCTTACTTTTCAGTGAACAGATCACAGAGGATTGTTTAAGTGTATTTCATATCCATTTTTATGGTTAGAAATATTTTCGTTATGGTATCTTTCTGTATTTTATGACTTTAATTAAATTTCTGATTTCTGTTCCAAACACTACACTATAAGGCAGTATGAAACATTTTAATAATTATATTTGTAGATGATTTTATGACATTTCAGAATTTAAAAATACCAAGGGACTGATAATGGAAGATAATGTGCATAAAATACATTCCAGTAAGTTCCACAAACTCTACGCTGAAGGTTCTTTCTTCAACAACCCCACAGCTAATGCACACAAGGAAAAATTGCATCAGGGTTCTACAATATTCATTGTCTTAAAAGAGCCATCTTGTCTGCTTCACAAGGTAAAATGGATGACCTTTAAAATAACCATAGGGATCCAACTTCATAAAAGTTCCAACAAAGACAAATAGCATTGATATAGTCACAGTGCACCTTCATCACCATATTAGTATCAACAAAATGTAATCCTTTGAAAATCTTGGTACTCTTTAAAACTATCTCATGGATCAAAAAAGTTTTAATTCTTTGTGAAAATATCTGCCAAGTTAGTTTTCTATGGTTCATCATTTTTATAATTTATAATATATAGTATATTATAAATATAATACAATGTTTTCTTGTCTTTAAATATTTGAAACCAAATAAGCTACATAATTATAATGATATTTTAATTTCTGATTTTCAATAAAAGATGTATTAAAAATTCTTTCCTTCAGATAGCTTTCGTTCTTGATTGAAAAGATATAAATAAGTTAATAATTATACAAAGTATCAATTGTCATGACAAATACTATGGAACATAAGCTTGATTAAGAGAGAGCAGTGAAGCGGGAGACACTGTTTTTGCTTACCTCTTTATGTGAGATCTGGGTAGGATGTTGGACAAGATAATGATGCAGTAGACCTGAAGATGGCGCCTATTCAAAATCTTAGGAGAAAGCATTGTAGTTAGAGAGAACAATAAGTAGAAAGATGCCAGAAAGTTGGGTGGTCTAAAGGGACAGTCAGCAGACCAACATCTCTGAATCTGGGGGAGCAGAAAAGAGATGGAATATAAGAATCCTTTCTCCCCCAATTGCCCCAAAAATATTTCTTGGGACTTATGGGTTTATAACAGATTCATCAACAAAAGAAAGTCACTGAAAACTAAAGGGTCCTGTGTTGTAAAAATACTCAGTTGATTCCTTCTCCTGTGGTTAAAGAAAATATTCTGAAGCAGATGCCTACTGATCCTGACTTTACTCCTGTGACTTTTATCAGAGTATGACCTCAAGCATCTCAATTCTCCTTTTACTTTCAGACTCCAGAATATATTTCTCCCTTTGAAATTCCATCATTTGGTTTACAGGTATTAGAAACATAAAATTCTTTACTGTTCTTCCTCTATTAGCTACTACATGACTTTCCTAAAAAGTCATTTCTTCATGAATTATTTTTCAAGATATTTTCTCTAGAAGTCTTATTCAATTCTACAAAAGTTACTTTTGAAATCTAGCCAGGTAGCCAGACTTCTTTTATTTAAAGAGATAAACACATCTTAAGAGTCTTTAGGATAAAGCCAACTTTTTGTTCCCAGATAATAAAAACATATTACATTTAATATTTAATATAAATATATTTTGTTAGTGAGACATGTTTATTTAAAGTGACACAGCATGACACAACCAATAAAAACAACCAAAAAATATAGACCTTAAGATTCCACCATGAAACATCTTTCTCTTATCATTCTGTCCACTTCCCCTAACACAAGGTATTTTCAAAGAGAGAGATCCTCTCCGCCTTAGATTCAATAACTTTGAGTTAAATCGCTGAACTGTGCTTGTGTAGAGCTCTCTGAATGCAGGACTAGTCTGCATCAAAGCCCCTCTGGACCAAGGCCTCTCCTGCCAATCCAGTGGGAAAGCAGTTCCCAGAAAGACTTCATGCTAAACATCTCTCTCCCAGCATGGGCAGCTGAGATCACTGACTAGCACTGCTTTTGTAGCTTATCCAAAATAGTACTCAATGAATATTCTTTGTAACTCTGGTCACCTCTGTCCCTGCAGTCCTTACAGTCAAAAGTCCCTTCAAATGGTGTACACAAAGGCAAGGCCGTTAAGTGCTCTGAGAGCAGGAAGCCTCACCTCTTCTCAACCAGAATCAGCAGCAGTTCTAGGTTCCTTACCTAACTCTTTGTTTCAGCAAGGGCTCTACTCAGAACTAGTTTCCCACTAACAGGTGATTTTAATTTGCATATAAAACTAAGGTTACTTTGCTACAGCTTTTTATTAACTTCCCTTAGGAAGCCCTCTAGTAGCTAGCTTCTTTAACAAACTTTGTTCTGACATTATAACGATGTCATAACACTTCCACAAAGGGCAGAGTGTTTTAACTGAGATTCCCTGGCAAGACTCCTGTGAGAATAAAGAACAGTAACTATGAAATTTGGCAATATGCTTAACACTGAGTAATGAAAAGGTGTTAAGCCTTGGTATGCTAAATAAATTCAGGATGCTTTTTAAATAGATTCTCCACAGTCAACAAAGGATCTGAAAAGCATAAAGAAACTAACATTTGATAGCAGCTAGGCTTATGGAGTAAAAGTGTTCCTGAAGGTTGGAAAGCTGGCCTCATATTAACTGAGCTCATTAGTACAGTTACTACTGATCAGTGCCGGATGGGTGAGGGTAATGCACCACAGGACATCAAGCAGGAAAGCCAGGACCCCAACAGTACAGTCAGAGTAACAATGTAGCATCCAGATTGGATGCTTTGGGGAATGAAAAGATACAATCCAAGTTTATTCCATGCAAACCAAAGTATATATAAAGTCACCCTAATTCACTGCATTTAAACTGGCTCAACAAATGTTTATCTTCTAAAAATTCATTTGTAATCACAATAAAGTCTGAATAAAATTATTAATACCATGCCCCCCCCCCCAAAAAAAGAAGACCAGGTCTTATATTAACTTCATACTATGGCTTATTTTAGGGAATGTCTTTTGTTTCATGTACAACAATCCACATTTATTCACGCACACAATCTATGTATATTCTTGTACAACAATTTACATTCGTTCAAGTACAGTCATGTCATCTTCTTTTGGAACATCATTATAACTCTCCAAGCCCTGAATTCTGGCCTGAATTTCTTGCAACTCTATTTCTTGTGGAACCACTAACCTCAATCTCTCATCTCCAAAAATAAAACCATCCTTAAATACATATTTCTTGTCCATGCAGTCTGCTTATAGTGCATCGTAACACACAACATACTGAATAGTGAAGATTTATATTAGATACAATAATGTCCTTTCATTATCAAGTGTACATGTTACCTGTGCTGTATGCCTATACCTCGACTGGTCATTGACCAATAAGCCCAAATTTAATCCATTTACATAGGCGTTTACCTCTGTATCCACTTGTGTATTTATGAATATTTAATTATAATTTAGAATATAATTTATGTAAGTATTAATATCAGCAATAATATTCATCGATATTGAATCTTTTTGGCTTTTTGAGACAGGTTCTCACTATGCAATTCAGGTTGGCCTTGAACTCACTCTGTAGTCTAGGCTGACCTTGAACTTGCAGTAATTCGCCTATCTCAGTCTCCTGAGTCCTGGGATTTCAGGCATGGACCACCACACCTTTTTTGCTCTGAAATTCAGTATGTTCACTGAGTAATGCAATGAATTTACTAAATGTTTCCATTTGGCTGAGAATCTTAACTGATGCTCAATTTTTAGGGAACAGTTTATCTTAAAAGCATCTGAAAAATCATTTAGGTTTTATTTTCTGGCTGCATGCTATTCTGGGAAAAATACAGTACTGAAACATAATGAAGAAAAAAACGAAATCGGTGAATATAATGGAATTTCAAAAAGCATATTTTTTACCTGCTGGACAAGTTTTAAAAAGAAAAAACTTTACTGCATTTGGAACAGAGTGAGTCTTAGTAATTAAGAAGCTTTCTTTGCAAAGCACTAGGGCAAGCATATAAAATTTGTAAATAAAATAGAGCTCAATCTACAAATAAAATTGGAGCACCCAAGAGAATATGTCTTCAAGGTGGAGAATATAATAGAGGAGAGAATAACAAGGAAACTGAGCTTCAAGCTATGGAATACAAAGAGTTAGAAAATGTCATTTTCAGGGATCACATGACTCTAGGAACTTAAAAGAAGTAACAATTCTAATATTCAAATACTTTGAACCATTGAATTTGCAAAACCAAACTAATAAAGAGCTGACTGGATTGTTGGAAAGTCATTTAATATTTTGGTAAAAGTCTAAAATGAACTCCCTATAACAAATGTCTACATTTTTTTCTATAAAGAGATAGATAATAAACCTTTTAGGATTTATAAACTATGTACTCTGTCACAATTACTTCATCTGGCCATTGTTAGCAAAGAGCTTGCAAGCCATGCAAAACATGGTGGAACAAATTTGGGCCACACCACAGTTTGCCCTGATCTAAAATAATATATATGATTCACAAGCATGAGAAATAAAAATCATTTAAAGATAACTTATATAATTTGAAATATTTGGCACATAGCCACTTATGATGTTAAAAAATATTAGCTTTATAATGTGTCAAATTTCAGTATTTTCAATAGTTCATGCAATATTTTCTAATTAGGTGTAATACATTTGCTAGAAAAATTTAATTAAAGTTAGCCCTTTTAAAGATATTTGATACTGCATAAAGTTATTTGAAAATCAACTCTATTTATGTAAAGTTTACATCTAATTTTGATTATACAGTTAACCTACCAGTTTTAACAAATGCAAGCACTATCTAACCATGTAAAATTATAATTTTTAAAACAAGTGTATGAATTCTTTGAGGGAGGGAAGTACTAAATCTATAAATCAATTTGTAGATGACTGACAACTTACCAATTTTGAGTATCCAAACACACAAACAGGACTGATCTCTCCACACATTGTAGACCTTGTAATTCTCAAAAATGTTTTTTAAATTGTAAAGTATAGATCTTGTGAATGTTTTGTTAAAAATTATCACTATGTTTATTATTACTTTTGATGATTTCATGCAATGCCTTTTTAAAAAGCTGAGATTTCTAATTATTAGCTGTCACAGTATTGGAATACATGCTTTGAGTTTCAATGCATTTCTCCATTGTGCATTACTTTATAATTTGCATTGTACTAGAGCGTAAACAATTTCACTTCATTCCTGTTCGCAGGAAGCAATATTTAGTCCTTGTTTTTCAAGTATAATTATACCCAAAAATAGTAATTTCAAAGTATGATTCTACCATCCTTTGTAGTGAAAAAATTAATGACAGATTTAAAGCAACAATGTAAGTTGTAATACATACAATTGAGATTTGAACCCCATCATGATTTTACACAACATTCTTTGATTACATCTGCCTTCCCAAATTTAATTCTACAGAATTTTAAGTACATAAGGCAACATTATACATTGGTTACTAACTAAATGGTACTGGTAGGGCCATTCTCTCTAGTAGTTTGAACTTCAGAATTTAGGCACAGACAGAAGTTAAACCCAAAAAACACATAAAGAGAAAACTTCTATGAGGTTAGAAACTTTGAAAAATTATGAAGGAAAGTGAAGGAATTTTACAGAAGGCATAACAGTACAAATAATGTCAATTAAGAAGCCATAAATATTTCCAGGAAAAGTCATAAATATGTCTATTCCTGTAGCTACAATAGAATCAAACATAGATTTTCCGACTATGCAAGTTGATGTTGTGTGTGGTATTATGTTTCAATTCCAGATATCATGCAAATGATTCACATAAAAACAGTTCATGTAACCTGGGCCTTGTAACTTTCTAAATTTTACTTTGTTTTCCACTTTTCTTCCTCAAAAATTAGCCTGATGAAATTACATACATGAAATACCTTTCTCTTCTCTAATCTATAAATTTGGAAAACATGCAAAGAAGGAAACCTTAGTGACGGCCATGAGAATCTTTGCATTTGGCCCCATGGATGATAAAAATACACAGTGAATGGTTAAAACTTAAAAAATAAATATTACAGTGAAAGACACATTGCCATTATTCTCCTTCAAAATATTCCCCCTAGTTCAAACACACTGATGCCTTCATTTGTATCACTTTCTGAAGCAGTTCTGGAAGAATTCTTACATGTCTTTACAAGATACCATAAAATATACAGAGAGTGCTTTTGCTGAGTGATACTCAACAAAACACAGGCTGGTAAAAACATTACAGTGTGTCTCCATCCACTTTGCTAACACCATGGGACTACTGACTCTTTCCCAAAGTCAAAATGACCATGAAAGGTAAATGTTTTAAATCAATTTGGGACATCAAGTCAGTCATGACAATGCAACTAAGGATGTTCATGAAAGAGGACTTCCAGAACTACTTCTGAAAGGGGCAAAGAAAATGGAATAAATGTGTTTGAAGTGAGGGAAAGTATTCCTAGGGAGATTAAGGACACTATGTCATTTGTTGTGATATGTTTTAAAAATTTCAACAGTGTATTTTGATCATAACTTTGTGTGCCTTTGATTATATATATATATATATATCCATATGCAAAAGTAATTTGCATTCTGATTATTTGCTATAGGATTAATTTTATTTCTATCCTGTTCTCTGAGGATTTTTCACTGTGCCTATCCTTGTTACTCCCACAATTCATTGATCGTGCCCTTTTAAAATTTGGTCTATTTATGGATAAATACCTTTCACCAGCAAAGATGAACAATGAGTCTTCAATCCTCCTTTTATATTTTACAAGTTTAATTAAAACTATATATAGAATTATCATACTAAATTATCATGGATTTAAAGAAAAATTTGTGTCAATCTATAATTTATTTGCACATTTTAATAAACCTAATACTATATAAAATATCTTGAAATTTTTTCTTTATTTAGAATTTTGCATCTCAGTTTATTTTTTGACTTTTGTGTGTTGCTCTACAACCATATTCATATGTTTTCTTATATGTTTAGATTTATATGTATTCTTCAAGCTGTATAAAAATAATAAGCAACTTCAGTAGTATTAGTTAAAATTAACCCTAGTAGTATGTGGAAGTATTTGTAGTAACTTTTCTCTTGTAATGCAGTGTTTATCAAGCTTTTCATTTTTATTAACCTATTTTGTCAGCATGATAATCTTTGGAATTAGGTTGAATACTAAGTCAATCTTACAAAGAGAAAAATTGATGGCAAGTAAAATTTATCTCTTGTTTTAATTTTAACTATTATATTATGTGGCTTATTAATAATTGTAAAATTTGCACAGAGATATTAAACACAGAGAGTTCACATTATACTGCATTTATTCCCTACCTTCTGAGGTTGTTAAGTTTGAGATTCTACATCCTCATTTGTCACTACACTGAATTCAGTAAAAATAGCAATATTAAGTGTCACAGCATTTATCTTAGAATTCTAAAGATAATCTAGACAACATAGCAATTGACCAAAATAAATAGTAAATCCAGATATAGTCATATTTTGTAAAATTATTTATCAAATATAAGATTCTCTCCTCAGTTGGTATTTTATTGTCTTGAGGGAACTAAGGAACACTCATGGAAGTTTAGGTAAGATAGGATTTTATTCACAAACTTCCTCTAGATTATAGCTTATCCCTCCTGAACTTGCATCATTATTAACCAGTCGCCTTAATGTTCACACTTTTAAGCTATCTTGGAAAAAGTATAAATGTTTTGCAGTTCTAAAGTCTGAGTTTTATTGTGAATTAGGTTTAAACTTGTGAAGAGAAGATTTCACCACCGTTATCTTCTGTAATAAAGGGATAGTTTTTAAGAAAAACAAAAGGTACATTTTCATTTGCTTGTGCCTGAATTAAACTTTAGTTTCATCTTGTAACCCAGTGAACAATGAATTCAGATGTCATGGATCACCCTTTAAGGAATGGCTGTTAATGAACTTGTTGGTTGCCTAGGAAACTTGAGATGTAGGGACAGAAACGATGGGCTTCCCTCCTCTCTTCTATGCTTTCAAGTGTAGCAGTTCTATTTCTATCCTTCTGGCCATAAAATTACTTAAAGAAAAATATATCTATTTCAAAATTCAAAAGTGCTCTTTTAAATCATACACTTATATGTTCACAAATGTAGCTTCCTATTCTTAAGGTTCTCATCACACCAATTTTCTCAACTACAGCTATCTATTGGGGATTACAATGAGATGCAGAGCCAAGACTATATAAATTAAAAATTTATTAGTAATCTAGAAAAAAAGAACAAAGTCTACACCTCATATTTCTTATTGATGCTAATTCAGTGTGTTCAAAACCAAAATGGAAAGCAAACAGATAAAGTATATGAAGAGTGATATAAAAACACTCCAAGTTTCATGAAATTATAATTTGAGACCAAGGAGAATCATATCAGATAGAAAAGGAGAATGAATATATAATCAATAGTAGGGGAAAAAATGAAAGTCATCCCGAATTCAATAACCCTAGTGAGTAAAATAAGAGGATTAATAAGCTAACAGCATTTATAATAGCAGTAGAAATAACACATATGAACTTTATTAGATATCAATCTTTTAATAAATAAATAATATCTCCTTTAGTTGATATTAGTCCATTTTATTTGATATTAAGCAGGAATTAATTAGAATAAGTCTTGATAGTAGTCTCACTTGAAAAGTTTGTTGAAAATTAAATAAGGACTTGTGATTAACACAAAATACTAGAATATTCCTGTGAGAAAAAATTAACTGAAATGGAACTATTTATCTTGAAAAACTAATGAGTAAAGGGAAAGATTATTGCCCTCAAATGCTATGAATAATTACAGTAAATTGTTCCCCTGCCCTGTGGAGGACTGTTGTATATGAGAAACACATAGAAATAGTGGTGAGATAATTTGACTTGCCATGTGCAAGTTATACTGATAATGAGTAAAAAGTTAAGTACTAGAAATCTAACTAAAAGTAATCATAAGATTTTAATATTCCTGAACAGCTTTAGCAGGAAAAAAGTGCAGTATCTACCCTGTCTGTAATTTCACTGCTGTATCTTCTCAAATAGCCATATGAGGATAATGAAAATTTAGGGGCAGAGTGTACTATAGTTCCAAAAGTGCATGTATTTTGTTCACACTATTAGCATTTATCTGCTGGACTCACCTACACTCCAGTTTTGGGTTATTCCTAGTTGACTAGTCCACATAGAACAGGAATGAATACCTTTGCCTGAATAAAAATGTATTTGGTAAAGTTTATCTGCTGTTCAGTCACAGTATCGGTGCCGTGCCAGTTTCCAAACACAGGAGCAAATACTTGTAGGCTGCTCCTTCATGTAGTCCTCATCTTATGATGAATCTCAATAAATTCATCATAAGTTGAAAGTATTTTATACATCAGAATTGAATGTAATACTCATAACCTACTGAATAGTATACTTTAGCATCACAGCACCCTATGTATTGACTGGTTAGGCTCATAGGAGGGTGACTGACGAGGCTCTGTGGCTAAATATACCTGCCCAGCATCACAAGAGAGTATGAAACCAATTATTTCTAGCTCAGGTAGAGACCCAGATTCAAATTTTGCAGTATTATTTCAGGCAAATGCACATGGCCTCTGCAGTATATATTCTGGAGTTTTTCTCTCTATCACTGGTTTGCATTCAGGTTTTCCCAAGTACTGAAATGTTAGATCCTATATTATGACACCTTTGATCCTTCCCTTACAATCTTTTTCATGTGCCCTGCCAGGCACCCCATTGTTTATTGGCCCATTTCTTTACAAGGCTCACAAGGGACCCCATATTTCCTGACTGCTCAGTGTAGTTCCATTATGAAATTCAAGCCTGATACTATCACCCATATCTTTTCAAATTGAACTGTATTCATTCTTTTAGTTTTCACTCACTGAGTCTTCCTAATACCAGCCTGACACCACAGCTGAAGCTTGGTCTATTTTGCCACCAGAGCTTCATTGGCTATGAGCATGAGGCCCAGATAACATGTGTGAGGGCAACATTTAATCACTGATGAACAGGTGATTAAATATCCAGAGTTTGTTCTTCTTGGCTCAAAAAAATCTGAGGTGTATTATATAGTACATCTCGTACTTCAACAGCAGGATCAAGCCTTGACTTGTACTGAAGCCCCATTGGTTTCTTTCCTCTCCTGGTCTCAGTTTCCCCTGTTCCTAAATAAAACCACTGAAAATATAAATCCTTACTTCAGGCTCTATCTCCTGGTGAACCTATTTGAAGTTAAAATATCTTCGTATCTTTAGATGTTCATTTTCTGAAGCACTTACCTTATTGTGTAAATAACTGATTATCTATGTTACAAACTAACAATAATTACAATGGCATGATACTGGAGCAAAAACAGACATGTGAATCAATAGAACATAATAGGGGATACAGATACCTCTCCAGACACATTGTTCTATTTGATTTTTGACAAAGGGAGCAAAAGCTTATGTTGGAGGAAAGATAGTCTGTTCAACAAATGTTTATGTGCAAACTGGACATGTGTTTGCAGAATATTGAATCTGGAGCCAAATCTCTCATGATATAGTGAGCTAAAATCAAAATAGATCAAAATCTCAACACTTAAACAAAAATATTAAAACTACTGGAATATAAATAGGTAAAACATTTAAAGACATAGATGTAGGAAAGAATTTCCTAAAGAGAATTGCAGTTGCCTAAGAAATAACAGCAAGTATCAACAAATGAGATTACATCAAATTAAAAAGCTTCTGCACAACAAAGGAGTCAACTGGTAGAGTGAAGATACAATGCATGAAATGGAAAAAATTGCTAGCTATTCCTCAGAAAGAGAACTAACATCTAGACTACATAAAAACTCAAAAATATTAGCTCACCTAAAATAAAAGAACCAATCAAAAAACGAGCAAGTGAAATGACCATAAGTCCTAAAGGTCAGTAAATATATAAAAAATGTGCTGTATCTCTAATTATTAGCAAATCAAAACAATGCTAAAATTCTATTTTATACTAGGAAGAATGGCCATCTTCAGAAAATCAAAAAATAACAAATGTCAGCAGGGCTGTGGTGAAAAAGAACACTCTTGCATTGTTGGTGGGAATGTAAACTAGTACAACACTTGGGTAAATTATTATGGAAATTCCTCAAAGAACTAAAATTAGAAATTCCATATTACCTAACTATAACTCTTCTAGATCTCTTGACCAAAAAGCTAAACACATTATACTACAGTGATACATACATACCAATATTCATAGCAGCACAAATCATAATAGATAAATCTGGGAAACAACATGTATATCCACCTATAGACTGCTAGATAAATAAAATGTGGTACCTATACATAATAGAATACTACTCAGTTATAAAGAAGGACACTTTGAGACATCTGTAAGAAAATGAATGCATTTGAATAATACAGTGTTGAATGAAATAAATCAGACACACAAACTTAAATGCCATGCAGTATCTCTCATTTAAGCAAGGCAATGTACAAAAAGCATAGTGAAGAATGAGTAGAAGGAGACAAGAGTTCTATGCTGAGTGCTGGGGAGTGGTGGTGGAAGGGCATGGGGTAAGGCGGAAAACAGAACAGGTGAACTGAGTTTAGCTAAAGATTGAGTCTGGTGTGGTTGTTCACATCTGTGATTTCAACATTCAGGAGACTGATGTAGGAAGATTGCCATGAGTACAAGGCCATCTTGGACTACATAGTGAGTTCAAGGTCAACCTGGACTAAAAAACAAAACAAACAGAAAGAAAGCAAAACAAAACAAACAAACAAAGAAAAGCAAACAAAACAAAACATGTACACAAGGGGATAGATCTCATGCAAATGGGAGAAGGTCCAAAGAACATGAGCAAAAGAGGAGGTGAAAGGGGAAATAACTAACATAAAATGTACCAACTGCAGGAACCTAATAAACTAAATGTATGTAAATATTATATATCATAAATATGAGATAAAATTGACAATATCAACAAGAATGAAAATGGGATAAGGAGATTTAGAAAAGGAGGGAAAATGCAGGATGGATGGGGAAGGGGTTTAAAACTAGAATCAAGCCATATTGTGTACCTATACTCAATATCCATGATGTAAAGTGCATATATTGTGAGCATATACTAACTAAAAAGAATTTTAAAAAACTTTACATTAACATTTGAGTAAAAAATAAATACCTTTGGTCTATACAGAGTTCCACAGTGAACAGTACACATTTCTGGGAACACAGCATGTATTTCCCTAAATAGGCAATTCCCAGATGGGGACAAAAAAATCATTTGTTGTGCCTTACAGGTCCAAGTTAAGATTTCTTAAAGAATTCTCTGTGATTTTATAATGTACAATGAGAGATTTTTGCCACAGAAATACTATTTTTAAAACATTCTTTTATCAATTCATGTACAACAGTAAAAAAGATTCTTACCACTTGCTAAAGAAAAGAAAGAAAATTAATTATTTTTCTTTGGCTCCTGATCATGCTATGTGGTGCCTACATACAATGTCTTATCACTTCTGCACATTCTGCAGTTAATGTACTCATTTACATAAGTTATTACCAAATACAGAAATAAAAAATGTAGTTTGCAACAATAGATCTGACTTTTGGGATACATACAAGTCTCTGAAGTTCTAATGCATTTCACACTTGACATATAGTGTAGAAATAAAACGTTACTGATGATCGTTGCAGGCAATTCAGACGGTAAAGAATGTTGAAATAATTCAAGAAGAAGTAAAATAAACTTACCCGAATCATCATGACTGAACATCTGATGTCATGAATTGTGTCATAGATCTTCTTAGAGATGTCCACAAATTGATTATCGTCAAACACATTCAATGAGTTCTTGCTCAAGGCTTCCAAGGCAACATTCACTTGTGTTACAAACTCAGGAATTACTATTAAAAGAAATGGGAAAGAGATTGTCTTTTTTGGATTTTTTGGATTTTTTGTATTTGTATACTTTCTAGACAATACAAAATTGTATTTTAAATAAATATGTAATGAGTAGACTTTTGACACTCTTTAATGTAGAGATACAAAACATTTTGACAGTTATATCTTGGATTTCTGTATAGTGAAATACATCAAAGACAATGAAAGGTATGTCCACAGAAATATTTTAAAAAGTGTTCTTCTCTTTGATGTTACTCTTGTTTTAACTAAACAAAAGATCATAAAGCTACTTCTTAGATGATACAATATAAACCCATAGAAATCACAAAAAGGAATGGTGTGAAAAACAATTAGAATTGTAACATAGTAAAAAACAAAATATTTTAGTTGCTAAACAAAAGAAAATTTAGTTTAAGTTTCTGATTTTCTCTTACAAGAACAATAAAAATTTTCTTTAAATGTTCTTTGGGTAAGGTGTTCCTTGCAACCATAAATATAAATGAAAATAGATTAACAAAGTTATATGCAAACTGTTTCAAAAACAGCAGCACGATGGATAAGTGTAAGGATGATGAACAGTTAATCATTCACCAAACTTGCCACTATAAATAGCAGGACAGAATGGCTTCTGGCCTTTTGACATATTTTATGAAATGGAAACACATGGCTAAATTCAAAAAGATGTATTCTCAGCAGCTGCAATGACTTGTTGTTTGTACCATTTTATTCATAGTCACCTTCACTAAAATATTTTTTCTAGTGTACCACATGTGCAATATAATCATATTTCTATTAAGACCAACCATCTTTTATTATTATCTACACAACAGTGAAATCACTCAAGTAATCTTCCTATGTACATTTTGGTAAAAAAGAAAAACATAAAACCATATGAAGCTCTAGTTTTCACTACCATGTGATAAAATGTGACAAAGACAAAGTATTTTAAGGAAAATAAAGCAAAGTCTGTTCATTATTGCAACGTGATTTTATTTTAACTCCTCTAAGGGCCTTTTATTAATAAAATAATAGTAGCTCCAATTAAAACACAATTTTTCACAAGCAAAGATTTAATATCTGAAGGACAGATGGAAACTACAATTTTTTTTGCTCTAATAGCATAAATGGACTATTTAAAGCTGCTATGTAATACATTTCTCATTTCATTAACATAAACAACAGTTGTGGGTGTTTCTACTTACACTATGGACATATGGCTGCCTAGATCAACCCGGGAGTAAATTTTATAATGTTTTAGAGAAAATACAAAGTGGATATAATTAAGTGGCCAGTTAATGGTAGTTTAGAAGGTATAACAAATTGACAAAACCGTTTTGAAACTAAAATCTACCCAGGTTTCAAGAAAATGAGGTCACATAAAATACGTTCATGTTTTACAATCATTGATTTAAAAAGAAGGTATGATTTAAACAAATTCATGCTAATTGATTGAAATGTCATATACCATAAACTCTTCTGAAATTTGAAGGGTAGATTTATTGAATTAAGGACACCTTTTTGGTCAATATATTGTTGACTTCAAACAAAATATTTTGTCTATCACATATACTAAATTCTAAATCAGTTTTGAAATCTTTCAGAGTCTATAATTTTTCTATTGATTTTATTTAGACTATGCAGACTTATAGCTAACACTCTTGGGGTTCTTAGGTTGACACTATGCTATGCATCTATATGTATGTCTAATTTAGTATTTATATGAGCCAGGGACTATTACCATTCTGATTTAACTGATGAGGAAATTGAGGTCACATTACTAATAAGTAAAGGTCAGATAATTGAGACCATAGAGCTTGTTCTCTGAAGCCCTAACCTGAACTGCCTCCCTTCAATAAATAAAATCCTTATGGTTTCTGAATTGCAATGCTTCAGAGGAAATTAATACTAATTTTCTAACAATGAGGTCAACAGACCTATAGAGCCAAATTCTGCTAAGCCTTAAGCCACTTACTGGTAGTAACCCAAGCATATTTTATCCCTTCTTAATCCTTGCTAAATTTATTATGTGCATTTGCAATTAAGTGAAAGTACATAATTATCAAATTTAAGAGGTCAGAAAAGAATTCAGGCTCATTATAGGTAATGATCTTAAATGATGTCACCAAGTTATTTTTTCTATCATTAATAAAACTTGGATTAAAATATTTCTAATTACAGTATTATATTTGAAAATTACTAATGTTAGAAAATTTTGCCTTTGCAAGCTCACATAATCCTAAGTCATCATTTTATATCATATTAAGCAACTCTAAAAGATTTGATAATAATAGAAAGAATTAGGCTTATAAATGACTTCAATAATTACTTCACATCCTTTAATATTTCCATTACTTAAACACTGACTATTATGATTCATGTTTATTTAATATTTAAAAAGTCAACATTATGTAACAGAAATATGTTTTGTAGTTCACAGATAATATATCATTCAACTCAATGACTAGAAAAGATGTCAACACTTTCAAAATAATGCATCATAAAGTACTGACGCACTCTGATCACTTATGACACATCACTTGGTTAGCAAAAGCAGCACTTTTGACCTTTCTATTATATCCTGCCCCTACATTTCAAGCTTCTGGAGTATTTACCAAAAGAAAGAAAGAAAATAAAAGAGAGAAAGTACTTTAAGACATATCTACATGAAGCTAATATTATGGGATTTTTTCCCTTTGACAAATGTATTTTCCTATGAATGAAACACTGATCCTTTAGTCCAAGTATACAACTGTTGTTCTTTCTGGTGGGTAAAAGTTAGCTCTTTTCTCTGAAGCTTAATTTTTTTTCCTAAAGCTTACTTAAAAAAATTCTTTCTATAACTAAACCACATGCTAAAATTAATAAGTAATATTTTTTGGTTTAAATATTTTAGAAGTTTATCCAGCGACATCATGAGATAAAGATTTTGGTCTTTCAAAATTTTTCTTACCTCCGTTTCTTACTGGTTTTACTCATAATAATTGTTCAATACATACACTATTTATTTTTGTCAAGATGCACCTGTGTCAGTGATGTTATATGATCATCTTTGCTCTCTGATGTATCATTGTTTTAATGGAATTAATAAATTGCCTCTTTAAAATAATTGTTCGCATTTTTGTATTTCTCAGTGAGAATTCCCAACTATTTAAATTATCAATATCAATTCTTACACCATCAAGTTTCTTAAAACCATCAAGGTAAAGTTTTATCAGGTGTGAGAGCTAGTCCTCAATACAGTTCCCTATAATCCTAGCTACTTGATACTGAAGTCTCAGTATTCTTCCTCGATGGTGTACACAAGCTGCATCCCCAACAGAACACAGCAAAGTGATGCTATGTAACTGCACAGGCTATGCTTGAAAATCATTGCAGGTTCCATCTTGGTCACTCTCTCTTGCCTATTACTTGCTCTGTGAACATTGCCTCTTAGGTTGTAAACAGTCTTCTGTAGAGGCTCTCTTGGCAAGGAACTGAACCTGCCAGTCAGTAGCTGGCAAAGATATTAGGACTAAGGCCAACAAGCCAAGTGAGTAAGCATAGAAGTAGATCTTCTAGCTCCGCTCAAGCTTTCAGATGATTGCAGCCTCAGATGACATCCTGACTATGATGTCATAAGAGATTCTATGCCAGAAACACCCAACTAAGACATTCTTGGATTTCTGACTTTCAGAATATGTGAAAAGAATAAATTATTGCTGTTTAGAGTTTCTAAGTTTTACAGTCACTTATCTCATAATAATGATCACTATACCAAGAGTCCTATAAGTTCTAAAAGAATAAATTAGTTTAGCTTACTCTAGTTCATGCAAATGGAATCATAATATATAGGCTCTTATATCTTAATTGATTCAGCATAAACTTATGCAATTTGTGTCACATTGCTGCATGCACTATTATATTTTGCAATTTCACTGCTGTATAGTTTGCTACAGTACTCAGAAAAAAATTTATTCATCCTTTAGCTAATGAGAATTTGGAAAATGTTTTTAGACAATTAAATATTGTGCTATTATGAACATCCTAATACATGTCTTTTTGCACCATGCATTATTCGTATGTGCCATGTTATTTTTTGTCATGTTATTTACATACTGTGAGTATTCAAAGTGATTGGAAAAATTCTACTTGTTTTAACCACGACTGAGGATCCTGGTTGCTCTATATCCTTTTAGCTCTTGACATATTCCATCATTTACATTTTCACCTTTCAGTAGGGTATATTCCTCATTGCATTTTTGATATCTTTGCCAAAAATCTATAGTATATTCAAGTCTACTGTTAAAGATGATGAATTATTTTAATCTTTTATCTACTTTCTTATCCTTAAATTTGGACTGTTAAATTTTCCATTTTTAGAATTACTTAAATTCAATCTCTTGCTCAAACTCAGTAATTAACCTCTCTAGTTTCCACATCAATAAAAAACACATAACGGGAAGAATGCAAGAAAAAGAAAGGCAAAAGAGACCCAAATTCTGTAGTTCTTGAAAATGTGGTTGAGTTTCTAGAAAGTATCTTGGGCCATAGGAAAAGGGAAAGAAGTCTAGAAGAACGAAAGTTTTAAAGAAGACGAAGTTTATAGGGTGAGAAACATTGATTAGACGTATATTCCTTTGACCTGAAATGACCCATTAAAACACCTGGTGTTGGGAGGTTGAGGACGGAGAATTGTTTACAAGTTCGAGATCAGCCTGGGCTACAAAGTGAGCCCAAGGCCAGCCTGAACTGCATAGCGAGACCGACTCAGAAAGACAAAAACAAAAACAAAAACAAACAAACTCACAAAAAAACTGGTGTTTACTTGGATAAGAATAAAGTTAATCCCAGATTTCTAAACTCCAACTCTCTTTCTCCAATTGTCCATCAGTATGTGTCTAAATAGAATTCCTTTTATAGTCCTCTCCACCTTGTAACTTTCCACTCACTCTTCAAATTTATTGTATATGTCAGTTTCTCTATAGAATATTCCCTGATTCCATCCCCACCCATACCTTCACCTACCTTAGATGATTCTGTCTCTTGGGTATGTTAACGCTTCAAAGATACTTATTTTAAGGGTACTACATCTGTAATTTTACGTTTTCTTGTACTTAGATACTTTCAAAACTTTGACAACTCTTTTAATGAACTTGTCAAGTTACCTTTGTTTCTTCCGGAAAACTGAGGACTCAAACTCAGGCATAGAACCTCAGGACCTATACCCATAACTATTATGTTTGACTGGATGCAAGAACAACCACAACTGCACAAATGCAAAAAATGCCAAGTACAACTGTGGGCAAAATTTCTGAATACTGGAAGAAAAAATGATGAGGCAACACCTTTGAATTCTAAGGAAAAAATTATTTTAACTTTGCAATTCAATGCCCAGCCAATTCATCAATTAAATAAATTATGAAACTCTTTTAGATATCCCAGTATACAGAATATTTAATTTCTATTAACTCTCTATTAGGAAGATACTTAACAGATCATTGTTTTAACAAGAGGTGTATTCAAACATGGGTTAGGAATTAAGCAATTCAGCATCATACTGTAGTACTGCACTGAACAGGACTAAAAACATCTTGTAATTTGATTAAAGCAGGCATGTTAGCATAAATCTTGATTTTATATACAAATATATATAAACATTTACATAAGAATGAAGGGGAAATAAGAAAGCATGTCTCAATTTGCTTATTTTCACACACTTATTTAAAAAAAGACTCACATGGAAAAAGGAATGACAAACTTTTATCACCAAGGGTTAGCAAGAACAAGGTGGAAGAGAGATGAGTCTCTCAGAGTAATTTTGTATTTCTTAAAATTTGTCAGTATATCAAAATTCCACAACTTCAAAATAAATAAAATTGAATCAACAGAGGGAGAAGGGCAAGGAACTCTAATACCAAACGCAAACAACAGCTAAAGAAATATATGTATTTTGAATTATCATTGTGTCCGCGATTGCATCACTCACACTTTAGTTCTCAAAGTTGTATTGTCCAATACAGTAAACAAGATATATGTTGCCATTAACATTATTTAAATAAATAAAGATTACATACATTAAAGTTTCACCCACTGTTATTCTAGTCCACCCACCACATGTGCCTACTGTATTGGACAGTGGAGCTATGGCTCAGACCCCCCATCACTAATAATTCTACTGGAAATCACTCTTTCAAGTATTTGCAAAGCAAGTGTTTCTTGAACACCTGGACTCTGTAGGGCACTGATGCAGATACTAAAAAAGCGATAATTGTATCATCTTTGCAATTTTTCTTTGGGTTAGGGTTAGTTTGATAAACTCATTGATAAACTTTTTTTTTTTTTGGAACCAGGAATCAAAGTAACGACCTTGGACTTACCAGGCAGGTGCTGTGTCACTGAGCTATATCCCCAGTGAGTTATGAACTTTTGAAAAATTGTTTGATACCTAGGCTATAGCAAAATTATGAATATAATTTTAGTTCACTGATGACATTCTCAGTTTTTTTAATAGATATGTAGCTTTCTTAGTATAAATATAGGCAACTAGCTAAACAAGAAATTTATTTTTGTGTTTCAAAAAAGTTATAAATGATATTTATGATGTAATAATTGTATTGATGTCTTGAAAGTTATGAGATTTCACAGCTGCTGAAATTGTACTAATTTCAATGTCTAGAACTTCATTTTCCAACAAAACTTCATTATTTAATGAGTTTTAATATTACTATAAAAGATTATGGATTTAATATCAATGATAGTACCTATTTTATCTTCCATAACTTGGTAGAATTTCCCGTGGTGCATAAGGGCTTCCTATACGTGCGAGTATAAGACTGAGATTTTTAAAGAGCAAGTTAATTTTTCTTTCAACTGACATTCATTTATCTTCAATCTTTCTAGTGTTAAAATCAATATCTCAGAACTCCAGGGAGCCCAAATTAATAGGGTGTAAGTAAATATGTTTAACTCATACATTTTTGTAGAATGTTAAATGAAATTTTGGACTTTTTAAGAGACTACTGTACTGAATCAGTCTTTTCGGTAACGTTTATTGGATAACAGTAAAAATCAGAATTTTAAATCCAGCAAGAGATCTCTGTAGTTAGAAAAGCTAAAATGATTTCCTTTAAGATTATTTACCTCCTATTTTTTATTTTTTTGTAGAGTTGAATTCCTTGTTCTTTTTCCTCCTTTTTCCTGTCCTTCCTCTTCCTCTTTCCTCTCTTTTCCTTCTCTACCTCCCCCTCTTCCTCCTTCTTCTGTCTGTCTCTCTGCCTCTGTCTTTCTCTGTCTCACTGTCTCTGTCTCTCTCTCCTCCCATCTTTCTCTGTTGTTCGGATTGGCCTTGAATTTTATATCCTTCCATCTCAATCTTCTCAGTAGCTGGGATTGCACCCATGGGCTACAAAATCGAGCTGAATTTATATATTCTAATTTATGAACATTTTTAAGCAAGTAGACTAAATAAAATGAAGATTTATAACTATGTTTTAACATTTTTAAGTCCATAAAGTTTCTGTGTCAATGCATACTAGGACTATATAAATTAGGAGTGGGGAAAAAAGGAAAGAAAAGAACCTAAAATTTTCTTCCACAAAATTATGAAATTGTTCATTTATTCTGTTCTGTCATAGACACTTCCTGGATTAATTTCTATTTATAATTATACATATGCAATAGGCTTATTTTCTTTGGCTATATTTGCTTATAAGCAAAAAGTCATTTAAAAAGGAAGCATATGTGTACAGAATGGATAGATGACTAGAAGGGTATATGAAAGAAAAATGTATGGTTGGAGGAAAAGTTAAGTAAATGAATGCACGGATGTGATGATGTATAAATGTATATCAGTAGAGGTTTATATTTTTATAATTTCCCTACATTCAGAAAAATAATTTGAACAACTTAATAAAAAGACAAGGACTTAGTACACTTTAAAACTTTTCTAACAAGGCCATTAAAATAGAAATGCATAGTCAAAGTTTGAGAATTGAATTATACTTGTATCAAGTATTTTAGAGATAAGGGACATCAATGAACAATGAAACTAATCTCTTATATTCAAGGCAAAAATGAGCCAAGGACTTACATAGTTTATATTATCTAGCAAAAGGAAGCTAAACACTTAAACCATTTATCAAAAGTGACAAGAATTTTCCTCAGCACTTTATGTTAAGGAAAGTAAATGTATCAATGGAAATTTATATTATCAAAAACAAAATTAAAATAGATGTTACAAGTAGTGTTAAGGTGCAAAATCATTCTTCATAGGATTATATATTAATCAGCTTTGTGTTACTATAATGAAATTTCTGATATAATCAACTTAAAAAGAATAAAATTTTTTGTTTGTTTTGGCTCACAGTTTTGGAGGTTGAAGTCCATAATCAGTGGACCCTATTGTTTGGGGCATGGTTTACCACACATTCTTCAGCATGATGCACTGCCACGATGCATGCTGCTCATCTCATGGCAGCCAGGAAGCAAAATGAGAGATGGTAATGGGTGAACATTAACATGGGTCCTCCATGGTGAGGCAAGTCAATTAATAAGAAGATGAGAATAAATCCATGCTAGAATACTTTCTGTGTTGCCATATGGTGACTTCTTACTGCCATGTTACACTCCAATAAGAAGGCCCTCCCCAGATGATAAGAAGCCGAAGTTATAGTCTTCGCTTTCTCAGTATGAAGAACCATGATCCAAATAAACTTTTTTCTTTATAAATTACCTAGCTTCATGCGTCTTTATAATATGAGAAAGAACTTCATGTGTCTCTCATATTTTGCATTCACACTGTAGAATGGGCTAGTACTCTTTGTGTTCTTACTATATGTATTAAAAACGGAGTTCTACTGTCATACTTTTTTGGGGGGCTTGCTGGGGGTCAAACTTATGACCTTGCACTTGCTGGACAGGCACTTGTGTTGCTGAGCTAAACCCCTGCCCCTATTGTTATACTTATTATTTTCCATTCTATTTGCTATTTCTTTCTAGTATCTGGTATCATCAGTTTCTCTTTCCTAACTTACTCCTCTTCTTTTCATGTATTTTCTACTCATCATATCAAATCAATGAATAACTAAACCCTGCCAATTTGTCTTCATAATTATATTTCTGGTACACCACACCTTTTAGTTCAAGTTCTCATAATTTAAAAAAAAATCTCATTCTTCTATATTCTTCAACTGAGAAAGTACTTTATATGTTTCCCAATTTTACAACTAGAACTCAATGGATTTTTCCTTTTTGCGATAATCTATCTGTCAGTTTACCATTAAACAAATTATTGCTGAATCAGTTAATTTTGTCTGGCAGTGCATTCCATTTGAGTGTCTCTCTATGGAAAAGTTCACCTTTCAATCATGTTCTATTTCTACCCACTAAAGTTCTGCCACTGCAATTCTTGACTTCCCCTCTGTAGTGCACACATAGTACATTTAGTCTATTACTGATGGACAAAGCTCTGAAGTTAAGAGGATTAATTAGGATAAAACCCAAAATACCCAAAGCTAACACCAATTCCATGGGTCAGCAAAAATGCTCTAAAAACTTTTCGTTTGAGGCAAGAAAAGCCTCTCACATATCATTATATTATTTCTACTGCTGGAATACTCCAAGTCATCATGAGGCTTCCCAGAAAAGTAAAGATAGAAAGCATATATAAGCAATTCTGTGTTTTTAATTTCAATAATCTTAGATTTATCTGTTCCTTTATCCTCAGAGGACCTCATCTTCAACAGTAGGTGTGCAGTGTCCTCAGAATACCCAGAGAGGCCTTCTCCCTATACCCAGATATGAGGTATAACCTCTTATGTTCGAATATCTCCTTCAGTCATTCTTTTTTTTTTTTTTTGGCAGCACCGGGGATCGAACTCACAGCCTCACGCCTGCCAGGGCAGGCGCTTAAGCCACTGAGCCAAACTCCCAGCCCTGGTTTTTTGAGGCAGGGTCGCACTATGTAGCTCAGGCCGGTCTTGCGCTCGCGTTGTAGCCCAAGTGAGCCTCGAACTCACAACGCTCCACCTACCTCAGCCTCCCGAGTGCTGGGATTAAAGGCGTGCGCCACCATGCCCGGCTTCCTCCTTCAGTCATTCTATGCAGTAACTGAATTTGTTCTGTTAAGGAAAAACTTTTTGTAATGCAACTTTGCTTACTGATATGTATAATTATTTTTATTTTGAGTATTACCAAATCAAGTTCTGTTGCATTAACTATTAATACCTAGATTTATAAAGCTAGTAAAAGATCCCAATAAAATCCTTCTAAATATGATTTGCCCTTTACATCCTCACTTTAATATGTCAATAATCTCTTTGGAGGTAAAACAAGCATATAACTACTAGGTGACCACAATATAAGTTTTAATTGTTATTATAATGTAATATCAATTACTCATTTGTTATAGATTTGTTCCTATTACCAAAATACAGGACAGAATAATACCATTTCCAAAAGAGAAGAATACTAAATTTCAGAGACATTAAAATTGAAAACAGATTTTATACTACAACATTTATGAAAGTTGTAAAATCTCGAAAGGCTAAAAATTAGAGATTATACAAAGTCATGCTTTAAATGCTAAAACAAAGAGTCTGTCCTTATTTTGATAAATAATAGCCTTCACAAATTTCCAGTAGCATTTTAACATGATTGATGGTAATAAAGTAAATCATGGAATACCTGATCTGGAACAAAACACCTTATTCAATGTTACTTATTAATTTTTCTAGAAAATAATCAGCAATCCTGATAAAATGACAAGGACAACATCTGATAGACATTCAGGACATCCTGACCTTTCTAGTAAATTAGACTTGTCTCAGTTAAATATCATTTTAAGAGTATGATTAATTTTTACAAGAAATTTTGGTATAGTTGTATATAATCTAATAATGATTACCTAATCATCTTTTCCCCTTTTGAACCATTTCTGTCGAGTGATAGAGTATACTTTAATTTAATTTCTCTAAAGCATATTCCCTTGCAGCATGTCTGAAATACAATTTTATCATCTAGTCATAATTAATTTGTCTAAGACAATGTTTTAACATCAGCCTTCAGCTGTGCTCCCATGAGCGAGCTTCAGGAAGCACTGTTGATCAGTGGGGAAAGAAGAGGTGGGATGAGGGTATGGCTGCATGGAGCTCCTGCCAGTGGCCACACTCAGGGGCTGCTTGAAAGAAAGCACGTCTGCTGATTTCGCCCAGGTAAGGGACTCTAATAATAAAATCATAATTTGAAAATCATCATTTAACACAATTAGTACAGAGTGGTGCTCAAAACAGACTATTAATTGAAGCAAGAAAATAGGTTAGGAGACTGCTGAAGAGGGCAGAAGAGTTTATAAAGATCTGAATGGGAATGTTGGCAATAGGAGTGAAAGGGAGAGGCATTTGATATTGAAAGGGAAAGTTTACAATTGTATAACTGATCAGATGCAGGATGTATCAGAAAGAAAAGACTCCAAGATGACTAAAGCATTGATCCTGATTTCTAGCAGGGAAGGAGCTATTATCAAAAATAAAGAAGTCAGGAAAAAGAGAGGCCTCAGTAAGGCTCTGTTTCTGTGGTGTCTACGTAAATTTCAAGTCCAGATAATGATCAGACAAAAAGAGAGAGAAACTGATTTGAAAAGTATTTGTATAAAGATAATATTTGAAGCCATGACACTAGACTACGGAACATTAAAGATATTCCTTTTAAAGAAAATATGTAGAAGTACAGTTAGCCAAGGCAACAAAGATTCAATAGAGAAGTTAAACGAGAGTTATTAAGAGAACTTGGAAAAAAAATTACACTGAGATAAACTATATACTTGGTGTTATGGTAGCACCTAGGGCCATTTCACATAGGGTAATTTCCCTATGATACGAAAAGAAATTTGCTAGTGAAAGAAGAAATTTAAATCAGAGTTAAAAGTATTGGTATTGATAGTGTTTCACAGACATGTAAGAAACCAGTGACTTGTTCTTTTGGTAATCATCAGTTATATGACAGAAATTTATGTACTCTATGTGAAAGAACTGTTCAAATCAAAATGGAAGATGGAAAATTTATTGACACTATTGTTATTACTATTACACTCGTAACTGAGGCATATCAACATAAAATTCTTTCTCTTTTTTCTAGCATTCATTAACAAAATTATATTTATCTAATTCACTGTAAGAGAAATATCCTACCCAAGCATTCTAAAAATGAGTTAACACAAGCATAGTCATTGGCTCAATTGTCTCTTTTATAGGCAATGATATGATAAGCAGCTCTCCAGCAAGGAAAACTGAATCAAAGAGGTCTTATTTGCATTCAGAATAAAGCTCACTGTATTTCACTGACAAGAGGATGGAGAAGATGACATTGGAACTGAAAGACTGTGATTGCAGGACATGGTAGGTGATTACATGTGTAGGGGCTGGGATGAAAAGAATTCCTTGAGAGACTATTTGCAACAAGGAAATGTCAGTATCTAACGTCAAAGCACAGGGTACCCTACCAGTCAGAGGAATCAAAAAACAGATTCAGCTGACCCAAAGACTACAAGGCCTCAAATGTCACGCTCTCTCCTTGGTGAATGCTGCTGTCAACTACAAAATAGGCTCTCTCCTGGCAAGGACAGCGGGTCACACATCTCTGTTATTGCTCAGGAAATAACCTGTCAGCACATCATCTCTGAACACAAAGAACAAGATAATTGTCCCAAATTCCATCAAGCAAAAAGTCCCAGGCATGTAAAGAAGTGGTAATATGTAACATGATACATCCTTATTAAAATTATCCCTCACCGTCTCTTACTTTAGTAGGAAACATTTTGAAAGTGGCAGTAACGTTTTGTAGTACTGATTGTTTCTTTGGAGTCTTTCTTAATACAGGAGACATATATGTAACTTCTGCAGTGAATAGCTAAGTAAGGCATATCCAGGTTAAAAGATTATCCTTAATCAAAACCAGCATTAATTCTTTTTTTTTTTAAATTTTCTGCTTTGCACTGCAGTCAACACTGAATAAATACATATAATTTTGGACAGAGGTAATTTCCAAATCCACTAGAAGTATGTTTAGTTTATATGGTAAGGAAATTACCTTATTATTTTAAAAGAATTTTAAAGATTTGTAGGAAGAAGGAAAATGATGAAATTGCCCTGTCAGGATATTTCATGACTTTTATGGAATAAAAATAAAACAATGTAATTTCTATTGTACTTTTTCAGCTGTTACTCAAGTTGATTATAACCATAAAGTAATTTCATTTTCTGATTCATCACCATGTTAAAATGACTGTGAGTCTCCTCAAAAAAGCATGAAATTCTTCCTCATTTTATAAATACTAGACTCAGAGAGAAAGATCACTTTAAAGATGGACATCAGATTTTCTGTTTATTACCTAAATGTGTAAATACACAAAATAATATTAATACAATGCTAATACTATTGATAATAATAATAATAACTACATACTAGTCATGCCAATAAATTGATTTTGGAAAGTAGTGGGAATTATGTAATATTTATAATCCAAGACAGGATTATCTGTATGGATTTCTGGAAGATCCTATCTCAGAAAATATTGTGACATTTTAGAAAATGATGGGTAAGCATCATGTTTCTCCCCTAGCTTTAAAAACTCAGAAGTCATGAGATTTTGAAAGCCTGATTATCAGACACAAATAACAAGTAGAAAAATGAACCTACTCAGGGAGAAATAGTTTTAAAATGTGGCTGTACCCAAATGAGAGCAGAAAAAGAATCAGGCACTTCGTGCTTATCCCACTGAATTAACTATGGGGAAAAAAAAAAAGACTGTATTTTTCTTTTTCTTCTCTAGTTTCTTTTGGAAATCGACATTACATTTAGTTTGTTCTGAACTAAGATGAAGTTACATCATTTCAGTGAACTGAAAATTAATGAAATATAAATAGGTAGATTTTGTAAATTTATGTTTGAACTTTAAATAAAAAGGAAAATATGTTCATATCCTGAACGATAAAAGGAATATAATCTTGTATATGCATCAGGGAAGAAAATAGCATCATTTCCTTTGGATTCAATTTTAAAATAGAAAAAAATAATGATTTAAAATTTCTGCAAAAAGATTGGAGTATAAATTCAGAAACACCACAAAAGCATGTCATATATTTAAAAGAAGCATTTCATACATCAAAAGGTAAGTGTTCTCTCTGTGCCATAATTGCTACCTCCTGTTTTCATTGCCTAGAAAATCATTTCCTTTTTCTGTAACATTACCCCCATGTCCTCCAGTTTATATTTATAAAGTGTCTCAAACCTGCTCAGCCTCCAAATTAGGATTCTTTTACTTGTTATGAAATATTACCCAGATAAAAGTGGTTTAGAAAGATATTTCTTATTGTCAAGTACAGTCAATGGTTAATCATAGTGGATCCCACACCTAAACAATATTAACAAAGATCCAGGTCTTTCTGTCATGCTCACTGTGCCATCCTCCCTGTGTTGGTTTTTGTTCTCAGACTTCTTGGTCTGTGGCTGCAAGCTAGTTATTGCAGCAAAGTTTCATGCCTGCCCATAGCCAAAAGCAACAAAGAAGGACGCAGAGAGCAGAGCTCTCAGTATGTTTCTCTCTATCCATGTAGGAGAGAAAAAAATCCCAAGAGCTTATTTTTATTTCTTTTTATCCAAAAATGGGTAGCATGACCGTTACTAGCAGCAAGGAGAGATACCAAGTGCATGCCATTTTGCAGTTACTCTTTTTTTAAAATTAAAATAATAGGATTAGATTATGGCCACAGAATGATAATGTCACTTTCAACTCCAAATACAGATCACACACATAAATTCCTTTTAAAAGGCATATTTATCAAGAACTATACCAATTAATAATGGTAATACCAGTTCAAGAGAAGGGTAATATCTGGATAGCAATGATTAAGCATTTATAGCAGCCATCTTATACAGAAGTGAAAAGCAGATTTTGTAATGTAATAAAATAACTTTTTAAAATATGTTTGCTATTCTTGACATTCAATCTAAGAAGGAAAAATTAAGGCTCCATTATCTCGTGAGCTGCTATTAGTGAAATGTATCCAAAAAACTACAAGAGTGCTTATTTGATTCCCAATGATTTATCTGCATGAATTAAAAATATATGGAGATTTAGGTGATTATGGAGCACTGCAAGGGTAATGAGTGAGGAGTGAATTATATTTGACCTAAGTGTCTATTACAATTCCTTGACGAAAGAGATTTTAAAAATGACAAATTTGACCCCATGGCTGCACTCTAGTTTTTCTTAAACATCTTTCCATAAGACTGACATTTGCTTTTGAAATTGAAAAGAAAGTTATGAGAAAGGTGAGGGATTTAATTCAAACAGCATTGGATAATGTTATCTGGTTTCTTTACTAATTATTCCACAAGTGAATAATGATTTTCCTAAAGGACCATTTTTTCAATGTCAACTTCTAAAATAGAAAGCTCTATCATCACAGCTCACATAGAAGCTAAAACCTGAGATATGACAACTAATGCTCATTTACTGGAGGCATTGTTCTAAAATGACTTGTTACTTTTAAAAATTCCCTAAGAATCAACATGACTTTTTCCTTTGCAACATTTCATCATTTCCTGCTGATGGGCTTTTAAAAAAAGGAAAATAAATGGAAAGTTTATAGCCAGCTGACACAAGAGGGTACCCAGTTTAAGTGATAGAAGCAATGAGGTTCTTATCCAAACTTCTGCCATGCTCAGATTACTGACTGTGTGATCACCTATTATTCTAGCTTGCAAAGATAGAGCCAGAGGTGTATGAGTAAGATTCAGACAGTAGATGTTTTCAACAAGAATATTAACTCTGGATTTCAGAAGTTAGGCAAAGAGACACAGGGTTTGGTATCACGTGGTGAATTTCCATTATAACCAGCTTCCGTAATTTTTGATAAACTGTATATTTAATTAACCTTGTTAAGAGACTGATTTTTTTTCTGTCTGATTCATTGTCTGTATAAGTGCAAACACAGCAGGAATCATTACAGTAGCAGGTGCATTGGGAGAGCCCAAACTCCAAACTATGTTAGAGGAAACTTCCATGATCTATGTGGAAAATACAGGGAGCCTACAAAATAGCAAGATTAGAGGGCAGACACCTGCAGCAATATCTTTAAACATACTTCCTTTTTGAAGACAGACTATAACTCAGATGAGTTTGATAAAGAGACACAGATTTAGAATCTGTAAAACTATCTAGTGTTTTGGTTTTGTTTTTATTTGTTTGTGTGTTTGTTTTATTTTGGTACTAGGGACTGAACTCAATGCCTTCATATTGAACAGCATTATCAGATCTTTTTAAAAACATTTTATTTTTGAGACAGGTTCTTGCTAAATCACTATGCAGCTGAAGCCAGGCTTGAATTTGCAGTTCTCCTGCTTCAGTCTCCCAGAGTGCTAGAATTACAAGCATGCACCACCATGCCCCACTTATCCATAGTTTTAACCAATATTTCAGGTGAGTTAAACTTACTAGAAGAAAGTAATGAAATAGTGAGAAGGAGGCTGACTCATGCATTATTATTTACTCTGAACACTATAATATACATCTTTATACATATTGTGTGTACATCTATGCATGAAAAAATTACGTAACTAAAGATGGAATCAACTTGTTCAGTCACTAGTATTTTACCTGTTTAATTCTTCCTTTGTAACCTTGCATCTTCATTAAAAAAAATCACCTCTCCTTCTTCATAGACTTACTGTAGGGAGATAAAGCCTGATGAACAGTGTCTTCCCTTTTCCACAGAAGCTGGAGGCAGAGAATTTGCAAGGAATTAGACGTTCAGAAAGATGGGCTCCCCTAGAACTTTGAGTTTTGATCAAGTCAAGCAAGAAGGTGAAGAACATAGGAGCTTCTATTTTCTATAGTGCTGTGGATTATTTGTTCAAAGACACATTTATGACATAAAAGCTAAAATTCAGGCTAAATATAGTTTTTAAAAATATCACACCATGAGAGAAACAAGATTGACAATCTCTTAGCTAAACTGCCTAGGAAAAATAGAAAAGACTCAAATAAATATATTAAAAGTCTTTAGCACAGTGAAGGAAACCATCGACAGAGTGAAGAAGCAACTTACATAATGAGAAAAATATTTGCCAGCTACTCCACAGAGGACTAATATATAGAATACATAAAGAACTAAAAAAGAAAAAATCTCCCACATTTAAAGACTCTATCAAAAAATGGCATCTGAAATGAATAGATGCTTCTCAGATGAATTACAAATGACCAATACATACAGGGAAAAATATCACTCAAGAAATGAAAATTAAAATAATATTGAAATTCTTATTTCACACCAGAAAGAATAGATACCATCAAGAAATCAACCAATAACAAATGTTGACAAGGCTAGGGTAGAAGACAGTTCAGCATTTTTGGTGGGAGTATAAACTGGTATAACCATGATGGAAAACAGTCTGGAGATTCCTCAAAAAAGTTAAGTAGAGCTTCTATTCAACTCATGTATTACCTGTCTAGATATCTTCTTAAAAATGATAAAGCCATCATTCCATAGTGATACATGCATAACCATGTTTACAGCAGCAAGATTTGTAATAACTAAGTCTTGGAAACAGTCCACACATATCCCATCAATAGATGAATGGAAAAGGAAAATGTGATATTTATTTAAGATGGAGTAATACTCTGCTATAAAGAAAGATGAACTTGAGACATTTTTAAGTTAATGGATACATTATAAGAACATAGTTTTAAGTGAAATAAATCAAACATACATCTTTAAATATCTCATTGGTTCTCTTATGTGAGAAACCCAAAGTATAAATGAAGAACAAAATGGAGGATGGATATTAAGAACCAGGAAAAACTTTCTCACATTGGAAGGGCACCAATACATTTTGGGGGTTGAGGCATGGAAAGAAGGGATTTAAAGAAAAAAAAAGGAATTGAAGAAAAACATGAAATAGAGCTTTTGTGAAAGAGGTGCTCAAGAAGGTTTGGAGGAGCAGGGTTTGGTGTACACACTCCTGTAATCCCAGCACTTGAGGCTGAGGCAGGAGGATCATTCCAAGTTCGAGACCATCCTGGGTCACAAAGTGAGGTCAAGGCCAGCCTGAACTGCATAGTGAGACCCTGTCTCAAAAAAAAAAAAAAAAAAAATTGGAGGAGGGAGGGAAAGGAAAGGGGATTTTTAAAAAGAATTAAAATATACTATATAAATGTTCAAATCTCCCATGATGCATGTGATCATAGTGTATTCAAACACATACTAATTAGAATAAATACACTTGAGCTGGCCATGGTGGCATATGCCTGTAAGCCCAGAATTCAGGAGACTGAAGCAATAAGATTGCTGTGACTTTGAGGTCAGCCTGGGCTACAGAGCAAGTTGAAGGTCACTCTGAAGTGCAAAGCAAGACCATGTCTGACAATAACTAACTAACTAAATAAATAAAACAAATACTTTTGAAAATTAAATAAAGTCAGAAATTAAAAAGACATTACAATTCATATAACAGAAATGAAAGGACCATTAGAGTTTAATATCAACAACCCCATGACAATAAATTTGATAACCTAGAAAAAACGAACATGTACACCATACCAAAACTGAATAATGAAGTTATGGAAAACCTGAACAGTTCAGCAGTGAATAAGCTATTGGATTATTTTAAAAAGTCTCTTAAAGAAAGGTTAAAGACCAGATAACTTCACTGCTGAACACTACCAAACAATGAAACAACTAATACCAATGCTTCTTAATCCAGTCCATAGAGTTGAAGATGAGGGAATTCTACTAAATTCACTTTATCAGATTAGCATTATCCTGATACCAAAGTCAGCAATGGACATTTTGCATGCACACTCACACATGCACACACACAACACACATCACAGGCCAATATCTATGATTAACATAGATACAAACATCCTCAACAAGATACTAGCAAACAAAATCCAGCAGCACATTAAAAATATTGAATATAATCAAGTCAGAGTCATCTTTAGGATGCAAAGAGAGTTTAACATATACAAATCATTAAATATGATACATGATATAAACAAAAGAGACAACCAAAAAACCTATCATCATCTCATAGATGCAGAAAGAGCATTTGATAAAATTCAACATCCCTTCCAGGTAAGAATTCTGAGCAAATAAAGTATGGAAGATACTTCGATATAACAAAGTCCACATGTAGTAAAACAACATCCAACATCACAGGGAATAAATAAAGGAAAAAAGCTTTTTCTTAAAGATCTGGAACAAGACAAGGATGCCCACTTTCATCAATTTTGTTCAATAGTACTGCAAGTTCTAACCAGAGTAATGAGGCAAGATAAATAAATAAGAATCATCCATATTGGAAAATAGGGAGTACAATTGTTACTATTTGTACATGACATGATCTTGCAATATTAGGAATAATAACCAATTCATCAAATTTTCAGAATAGAAAGCCAACAAAGAAAATCACTAGACAGTGAATTTTCCAAAGTAGAAATGAGAAAAGCAATTCCATAGCTATAAATAATAAACAAAATAAAATACCTAGACATACATTTATTTAAGGAAGTGAAATCTCCACAAGGAAAACTACAAAAGGCTGATGAGTAAAATTAAACAGGACACACACACACACACACACAGGAACAAATGTTGTTTGGGATCAAGCTTTTAAAAGTAGGTTGCAAACTAAGTGGTGTTTCTAAACTAAAAGTGAAAGAGATAACTGTCCTCACTGACACATAAATCTCAACATAGAAACACAAGAATTATCATAAAACAAATTAGCACGAAGCCCCTAGACCATAACTCATCAGTAACTCAATGGAAAGCTGTTGGAGCAAATGCTAGATAAATAATTTAAAACCTGAAATAAAATGACTAACAACTTCAAATAGAATACAAATAACAGGTGAATGAAATAATTAAGATAATGAAAGACATAAAGAAGTAATTCAACAAAGAGGTAGAGATTCTGAAGAAGAACCAAACAAAAATTCTGAAAATAAAAATGCAAAATATCAAAAACAACTCAGTGGAAAGACTGACCAATGGACAGGACCACACAGGATATTAAGGCATGAAAATAAACTTCAGGAATTAGAATATTTGTATTCTAACAAAGAAAAAAATCATAAATGGAACCCCAAGAACAGTGGACACATGTAAAAAACAAAACCAATCAATTTTGGATAGAAGAACTACCAAGATACAATGTAAGAGCATGGAATGTTTATTTAGTGACATTATAAGAGAATACTTGAGAAAGTCAAGGAGAGAATTCAAATACACTAGAATTAAATGAAAATAAAAATACAAGTAACTATGTCAGAATCTCTTGGATACACAAGGTAAATTCTAACAGGAAAGAATACAGCTATGAGTACCTACATCAAAAATCCACAGCCAAACAAACCAAAAAGAGAAAAAATTCAAACTGAAACAATTAAAGAAGAAAAAAAAAAAACATAGATGTACTACAGAAACCACTGAAATGTGATTATTAGGGGATACTTTGAATACCCTTATTCTATTAAAGTGGAGAATCTAAAGAAATGGATAAATTTCTAAATACACATGACCTAACAAAAGCTATAGAAAACCTAAACAAATCAATAACAAGCAATGAGATTGAAGAGTTATGAAAAATATCCCAACAGGAAAACCCAAGAGCATATGGTTTCCCAGGTGAATTTAACCAGACTTTTACAGAAAAATTATCACCAATGATTTACAAACTAGTTCATGAATTAGAAAGAAAAAGAATACTTCCAAACTTATTCTACAAAGTCAATGTCACTCTCATGTGAAAACCAGACAATGACACAAAGAAAAAATCAATTACAGACCAATATCCTTCATGAACATAGGCACAAAAATCCTTAATAAATTACTGAAAACTAAATTGAACAGTATGTCTAAAAGATTACACAGCATAATCAAGTTTATTTTGTTCCAGTAATGCAAGGATGGTTCAACATATGCAAATCAATAAATGCAATACACTACCTAAACAAAATTCAGGATAAAATCACATCATCCTTTGAGGTGATACAGAAAAATTCAATAAAATCCAACATTGTTTCCTGATAAAAGTCCTAAAGAAATTAGATATTTAGAGATTATTTATGAGTTTGTTAATGGCCTTGTAGGACAAATTCAGATCATTTCCAAATTCTCTATTTCCAAATAAAAACATTTTTTTCTCAAATCAGAAAAAATGTAAGGATATATACTCTCTCTACTGTTAATCAATATAGCTCTTGAAATTTTAGCTAAAGCAATTAGGCAAGAGAAAGAAAGAAGACAATTTCACTTAAAATATCTTCAAAATATTTAGATGTCAATTTAACCAAGGAGTTAATAGACATCTACAAGGAAAATTTCAGAACACTGAAGAAATAAATTGATGAAGACACCAGAAAATGCAAATACCTCTCTTCTATATTCCTGAATCAGCAGAATTTATACTGGCAATATTATTAATCTATAGCTGCAATGCAATTCCCATCAACAGACCAATGACGTTCTTCACAGAAGCGAAAAGAAATCTTAAATTCATATGAAATATACAAGGCTCAGATTAGCCAAAGTAATTGCAAGCAAAAGATCAAGGCTGGATAAATCACACTACCTGATTTAAACTTATAGTACAAAACTATAAACTTATATTATTGGCATAAAAACAGACACATAGACCAAAATGGTAAAATAGAGATCACAAAGACAAACCCACACACTTTAGCCATCTGATTCTGGAACAAGGAGTCAAAGATGTACTTTGGAGAAAAGATGACCTCTATAACTGAGGGTGCCTGAAAAACTGGATATTTACATTTGACGAATGAGAATAGTTCCTATCTCTCAACCTGTACAAAATTTAATTCAAAATGGATCAATGAGCTAGATATAGGACTTCAAACTTGTAACAGAAAATGTAATGGAAACGCCTAAACCAGAATTAAACAAAGATCTCCTGAATAGCAATCAAATAGCAGAGGAAAAGATACTAAGAATCAACAAATGGGACTACCTAAAAAAAGGTTTCTGCATAGTGAGAAAAACAACTGGTAAAGTGAAGAGACAACATATAGAATGGGAGAAAATCTTTTCCAGATGCTCTTCTGACAAGAGGGTTAAAATCTAGAATGTGTGAAGAACTAAAAAACTTCACACCAAAATATAAAACAGCTAAATCGAGAAATGGGCAAATGAATTTAACACATACTTTTGAGAAATAAAAGTACATTAAGTCCCTGACTTATGAACGAGTTCATTCCAGGAAACTTTCAAAGGTCGTATACGTTTGCAATCTGACAGATTGAGTTTTATACAGTAAATCTGTGAAAATTTGCAATTTGAACATTTTTAAATTAGGGATTTCCTGTACAAATAGTCAATAAGTACTTGAAAAATGTTTTAAAATATTCAACGTCTTTAGTCGCTATGGAAATACAAATTGAAATTACAGTGAGATTAAATCTTGCCCACGTCAGAATAGCTATCATGAAGTATGCAAAGAACAATAAGTGTTAGAAAGGATGGAGGAGGGGGCTTTTCTACACAGTTAGAAAATGGAAGTTAATATAGTACCTATGGAAATCAGTATGGAATTTCCTCAAAAACTAAAAATTACAGCTATTCTATGATCCAGCAATACCACCTCTTATTATATAACCAAAACAATTAAAGCCGGCATAATATAGGGATACCTGTATATCATTGTTTTGTGGCACATTTTACAACAGTAAAGATATGGAATCAGCCTAAACGTTCCTCAAAAGAAGAATGGATAAAGAAAATGTGGCATGCATCCACAAAGGAGTATTATGCAGTCATAAAGAAAAAATAAGACAGGTATGATTGTGTGTGCCTGTAATTCTCAAGTTCTGGGAGGAGGACTACAAGTTTGATCCCTTCCTGTGCAATTTAGCAATTTAAGAGATACTCTGTCTCAAAATTTAAACTATAATACAAAAGGGTTGGAGATGTAGCTCAATGCAAAGGCAACCTGGGTTCAATCCCTAAGTACCACAAATGAGAGAGAGACAGAGAGACAGAGACAGAGAGAGACAGAGAGAGAGAAGCAGAGACAGAGAGAAGATGAAGAAAGGAGAAGGAGGAGGGGGAGGAAGAGGAGAAGGAGTTGATGGAGAAAAAGAAAATTTGTCATGTTGAGACAAATAAAGAAGGCTCAGAAAGACAGCGCACATTCTCCCTAACATGTGCAATGTATAAAAGATGACAAAGAATTAGAAAGGAGACTACTATAAATAAGAGAAAGAGAATAATAGGGAGGAGGAAATGGGAAATTGATACGAACAAAATATATTGTAAGCACTGAAACTCACCCCCAAGCATGTGAAACTATGGGAGAGAATGGGACAAGAAGGTAATGCAGAAATGGTAATGACCAAAATATGTTAAGTGTATTTACAATACTGTGAAAGTGAAGTCCATCAATCTGTATAAGTCATAAAAGAGTGAAAATGGCTACTATGGAAAAGACAATGCTTGCAATCTGTTGGTGGGAATGTAAATTAGTACGGTAGCTATGGGATAGAGTATGAAGACTCCTCACAAAATTAAACAAGACCATCAGGCATTTTAAAATCTCTTTACTGGATATATATCTAAAAGAGATAAAATCAGTATGCCGAAGAGATATCTTCACACTCATATTCACTGCAGCACTATTCACAACATCCAAGAAGTGGAAACGACCTGAATACTCATCCACTGTTCAAACTGACAATGAAATCTGGAGATGTATACACAATGGAAGATAATTCAGTCATTAACAAAGAATTAAACCTTGTCATTTGAGAACCACAGATGGAATTGAACTTCATTATATTAAGTGAAATAGGTTATTTCCTGAGTATTTCATTTTTATTGATGATACTGTGAGAGGTATTGTTTCTCTAATTTCCCCCTGGTGCGTCTAACATTGGCGTGTAAGAACACTATTGATTTTTGAACGTTCACTTGTATCCTGCTATGCTACTAAATTTGGTTATTAATGTTCGGATTCTTTTGATGTAGTTTTTGGTATCTTCTATGTGCAGGATCATGTCATCTGCAAACAATATTTTAACTTCTTTCCCTATCCATATCCCTTTAATTTCTTTCTTTTATCTAATTGCTCTAGCTAATGTTTTTAAAACTATATTGAACAGAAGTGGTGAAGATGGACATCCCTGTCTTGTTCCTGATTTTATAAGGAACGCTTTCAGCTTCTCTCTATTTAGTATGATGTTGGTCATTGGTTTGTTTTAGATTGCTTTAATCAGACTGAGGTAAAAACTTTCTATTCTGATTTTCTTCAGGGTTATCATGAATGGATGTTGGATCTTGTCAAATGCTTTTCCTGCATCTATTGAGAAGATAGTGTGGTTTTTGTCCTTGCTTCTATTTGTGTGGTGTATTACATTTATTGATTTACATGGGTTAAATCATTTCTGCATCCCTGGAATGAGTAAGCCAGGTACAGAAAAAAAAAGTATTGTATGATATCTCAGACATATAGAATATTAAAGAAAAATGTTGATCTCATAGAAGTTAAGAGTACAATAGTGGCTACCCACAGCTGGAGAAAGTAGGAACAAAGGGAAGAATGGGGAAAGTTTGATTAATGGGTACAAGGTCTCAGTTAAATAGGAGTTCGAAGTCTTCATGTGCTATTGCACAATTGGTGATTATAAGTAATGATAATGCATTTTATATTTCAAAAAGACAAGAGGAAAGATTTTGAATGCTTTCACCACAAAGCAGTGATCTGTTTAACTTGAGGTAAATCTTACATGCAGTGAATCATCATATGGTACCCCGTAAGTACGTGCAACTTTAATTTTATGTAACACGTAAAAATAAACTTAAGACAGGCAGGGTGGCACACATCTATAATCTCAGAACTCTGGGAGGCTAAGGATAGAGAATCAAAAATTCAAGCCCAGCCTGGTCCAATTTGTGATTTAAGGAAAGACTGTCTCAAAATTAAAAAAAAAAATGGTGGTGGTGTACTACAGGTGTGAAGGTTCTGTGTTCAGTCCCCTTTCCATACACAGATACACACACACACACACACACACACACACACACAATAAATAATGTATTCTAAATTTTATAATCTATTGCACCATGAGAGTGGAAGGATAGTTTTCTTAAATCTTTAGAAGTGAGATTCCAAAATAAATAAATAAATCAGTAAATAAAAGAAGAGTGAAAGTGTTACAGTGAGAGAAACTTTATAGGTTATTCTACTTCTGAATTTCAATTTCAAAGACTACATATAAAAGAGAACAGTCTGTAGCTGTTTGGGTCAGAACTGTTGGGAGCTCAAAACATAAAGTTTATACTTACAAAACACTGTATCTATTGTATAAAGTAATGTAATGCTATCCATTCAGAAGAAAATTTATGGAAAGTGTAAACTTGAAGAGTATGTTAAAGAGATTATACAGATCAAAGCACATACACACACATACAAAACCCACAGTTAGAAAATACCAATAATTGTGAATACACAAAGAAGACAGATTCGGTGTATGTTTATCAGTGGTCCAGAGTAATATAGAATTTCAAGAAATCTGAACAATTTAGAATAGAAAAATAAAAAATAATATACATGCAGAAATGATATGATAAAATGAGAAATGAGAAAAATTAAAGTCACAATTAGAATACCACAGTAATAATTGCTACTAATAAATATTAAAATTTATTGGCAAATAATCGAGAAACAGGATATTTTCGTGGCCTCTAAATAATTCCCTAAATATTTACTAAACAGCCTAGTGACATTATTACAATTCTTTGGCCATTCCTGATACCAGGAGATATAAAATTTTATTAATCTCCCCTTAAGTTCAAGCCAGACTTAGGAACTCATTTCCAGGAAATGGAAATGGAAGAGTACCAATATTATACTGAAGAAACATGACAAATACTGTCCTAACCAAGTGATTAAGGTTAACATGGCCAGTTAGTAGTTATAATGACGCCAATACCATAAACCTTGATTCTAGGTGATAAGAAGGGTACTTCATCTGGATGGTAATCTTCCACCAAATCTCTAACACCAATTCAATCATTAAAGTTTTAAACAAACCCAAAATGAGGGTCATTCTAAAAAATACTTTTCTAATTCTCTGAAAAGGTATCAAGTTAAGATATATATTCAAATAGAAAAAATATATAAAACTAGTAGTCTAAACTTCCATTTAGAAAACTAAAACTTGAATGAGGAAAAGAAAAGAAATATTAAAAAAATAAAGCATTGCCAGGCGTGGTGGTGCACGTCTTTAATCCCAGCACTTGGGAGGCTGAGGTGGGTAGAGTGTTGTGAGTTTGAGGCCGACTTGGGCTACAAGGCAAACGTAAGACTGGCCTGAACTACATAGTGCGACACTGCCTCAAAAATCTAGGGCCGGGAGTTTGGCTCAGTGGCTTAAGTGCCTGTCTGTCAGGTGCAAGGTTGTGAGTTCGATCCCCGGTGCCAAGGGGAAAAAAAAATAAGTAAGGCAAGAATCAATGAAATTAAAAACAAGAAATCACTAAGAAAAACCAACAACATTAAAAACTAGTTCTTTAGAACTATCAATAACCAATATAAGCAAGAAAAGAGAGAAGACACAAATTATTCATTTTGGTAATGAAAGAAGCATCATTAAAATGACATTATGAACATTAAAAGGGAAATAAAGTAATATAAACATTCTTGTGACCAGAAATTTGATAAACCAAATGAAATTTAACAATTTCTTGAAAGATACACTCTATAAAAACATATAGACAATAATTTTAACCGGCTTATATCTATTAAAGTAATTGGATCAATAGTTAATAACCTTCCAAGACAGATAAAACCTGGCCCAGATAGATTCACTGGTTAATTATACCAAAATTTTAGTATTAAATTATCTTAATTATCTGATTGCACACAGAAGATAAAAGCAGAGAGAAGGATTTCTAATGCATTCTTTGTGAACGGCATGATATTATTATCAATATCAAAGTCAGTGAGAAATAGGGAAATTCCAAACCAACATATACAATAAACATAGATGCAAAAGATTTTTTTAAAAAAATAGAAAATAAATTGATAACTTTAAGAAATAACTATAAAGTTTTCAAGATAAAGGGGTAGCATACAAATTCTTCTGGTTTCTTATGCACAGCTATAAACAAATGGAACTTGAAACTAAAAATGCAATTCCAATAATATTAGCACTAAAGAAAGAAAAAAAATAAAATCACTAGATACAAATCTGTGAAGTCTGTACAAGGTGAAGTATGTACAAGATAAAGAAAATTGCAAAAGTCTAATGAAAGAAATCAAAGATATAAATAAAAGATAGGCCATGTGCATAGATAGGATTTATACAGTTCTCCTCAATTTGATGTACAGATTTAATAAATTTCTATCAAAATCCCAGGAAATTTAAGAACTGAAAAATTGATTCTAAATTTATTATGAAAAGACAAAAACCCAAAACAGTCTATACAGTTATAGAAAGAAATAAATCAGGGCACTTAAATTATTTGACTTTCAAGTTTACAATAAATCCATAATAATCAAGACAGTGTGATATTTGTAATGTGGATCCTTGATCAGAAATCTAAAGAAGAAAATCTAATGAAATTGAAAACAACCTATAATTGAGTCGATAGCATTAGATCAATATTAAATACTTAGTTTTGACAAATATACTATAACAGTGTAAGATCTTAACTTTAAGGGGAAACTGATGAAAGATGCACAAGAATTGTACTATGTATATTATTATTGAATCATTTACATGTATACAAAATTATTTTAAAATAAAAAAATGAAAATGTCTAAAACAAATGCATCATCTGCATAGATACAAAAATTCTAATATAATTTTAACAAATCAAAATCCATCATTACATAGGAAAGATAATGGGCCATCCCCAAATTACATCCAATTCAAGAAAGCAAGATTGTTTCAACATTAAACAATGCAATTTTCTAAATTTATCGATTAGCAGATGAAAGGGAAAATTACACGTAAGCTTCTTAAAAGATAACAGATCAAAGAGCAATGCATGATACTATCTTTTACTCAGACTAGGAAAAGGGTGAACATCTTTATTCCAACGTGCTGCATCCACCAAAAAATACAAAAAACCTACATCAAACATCGCATTTAATTGTGAAACATTACAAGCATTATTTTAAAGTAAGCTATAAGGAAGAATATGTATCAGTACTAGTTCTCTTTAGCATAGCTTTGTGTGTTTTCTGCACATTAATGGAACAAAATTAAATCTAAAGACCTAAAAGTTAAAAAATAATCACAGCAAACTGAAAAAGTAAAGGTTAAAATAAATGGTATATTGTGGAAAGAAAATAGGTATGGGAGGTATTATTTAGCAATTATCAAAGCATTTCAAATTTATAATAGTTAACACGCATTGTAAAATAATAGAGATAGACATAAAGACTATTGGAAGAAAATGAAAATTTATACATACACCAAGTTTTTATGTAAATTTGATATATGATAGATATGGATTTACCTCCATGTGAGGAAAAACATTTACTTTAAAATTTTATTTTTTAAAATTGTTATCAATTTAGCTAAGCATACAGAAAAATAAAACTAACACCATTATCTCACAATATACACAAATATTCAAATGGATCAGAATCTTAAATGAGAAAGCTGTCAGAGGACAATTTCTTTTCTTTTCAGAAGTGAGACATACACAAAACCATAAACCTTGAATTTATCTTCACCAGTAACATGACAAAGTAAAAAGCAAATCCAAGCTAGTAAAAGACAAAATGTGTACAATGATAGTGTAAGATATTATCTAGAAAATAGAACAGTGTAATAGAAAAATGGATCAATATTATATAGGTATTTCAAATAAACCAAGGGGATAGTGGCAAATCAATGACAAATAAAAAGTAAAAAGCTCAGCCTTATAGGTAACCAAGAAATGCAAATTGGAAGTATGCTTGGCAAAAATTCAACATCAAAGTCTATATAGAGTGGCTGAATATCTGAACATCTTCATTGCTTAGTGGAGTCTAAAAGGGAAAACATATTTTGGAAAACAATTTGATATTACTTTTTAAATTTAAATCATATAACCTCTGGCCCTGTCTCTCACTCTTAAGTATGTATCTTACAAAAGTTTTGTACAGGCGTGCCAGAATTAAGGTATCTATAGCAATTCCATACACAAAAAGTGAATGTCAAGAAGAAAAACAAAGAATGTTCTAATAATTCCTATGTTCATCACCAGTGCAATAAATACACTTGAAATATCAATGCACTAGAAAAATACATCTGCATTTAGAAAGAAAATATTTTTAAAAAGCAAGTGGGTGAGGAAACAAAAAATTCTGATCCTACCATAAAATAATACACTCAAGATATCCACAAACATAGCTCACACATTCAACACACCTAGCCTCTTACACATGAGCCTTTGAGGGACACTGCACATCACATTTTAGGTAGTTACACTAAGTTTCTTGGCTCACATCTGAGAATTCTGTCTAAATTACAACATGAAAATAACTTTTCCAATTTGGAATGACAAATACTACCTCTCCAGGTATTTAAATTATCATTCATTTTATTGATTTTAATTCCATTAGTTTTTAATTGTATGCATGCCTATTATCAAGCTAGAGCTTCTATTGTAGATCTTATGAAAGAAATTATGTTTAAAAAGCACTAACAAAGTATTAAACATATAGAGATACAGAAAAAATAGGAAAAGTAAAAAGAAAAAAATCTTGAAACTAATAATCAACTTGATTTTTAAAGTGGTCTATACATTTGGCTAATTATCTTTACTAAATCTTCAGTATTATGGTATGTTCATCTCACCATCCTACACGAGTGAATGTAACTTAAAATTTCTTTATATAAATAGCACAAAGAATCAACTGAAAGAAAAAAATAAAATGATTTTAAATTCTGATAGAGCCTTATACTTTTCTAGGAACTTTGATAGCTGACGTCTTTCTGTTCATGAAGTAGTCAGTTTAGGTATTGCCTGCTTTACAAATAAGGAACCCAGCGTCCAGGTAGGTAAAAAGATTCATGAGCCTATACATTAGTCAGTAACGACTCTGACACTGATACCACAAATTCAGAGAGGAATGTCTCACTCTTTAAGAAAGATAATTTATATACAGCACTTGGGATAATGATAGACACATAGTGAGGTGTTTAATAAAGGAAATACTCTATCCTGTCCTTCGCATGTTGTATCATTTATCAGTTCTTCACTGCTGATTGTTCCAAGCTACAGATCCTCAATTTCATCAAGAATGCTAACAGTGTCTAAAGTCACAGGGTGTTTTTTTTATTTTATTTTTTTTATCCTAACCTGGCTATACATTTTGCTAATGTGTCACTTGTGAATTATTACTATATTTAGATTAGTACATAATCTGATGTTCCAAATGAGTAATAAAAAAGTTCCATATCTAAAGGACTAAAAAAAGACTCAGATTTTAAGTAATATTATGTAATGTACCCAGATACTTGACTAAGTTTTCCCCCAGTTTCCACCTGGTATCACATGCAGGAGATAGACCACACAACTGGCCATCAGCCACCTGGTTTTGAATTCCATATTTTGACCCTCAGCAAATCATGAAATATTCTTAAATCTAAGGTTCCTCAAATTAAAACTAAGGCAGTTTAGACCTTCAATAACTCATTCCCTGTTCTGTCCTGAATCTTATTTTTCTAAACTGTCATTAATTTATAGTATTTTCCATGGTGCCAGTATAGAAAGCCTAATGACAGCTACAGCCACAAAGATTCTCAGTAATGTACTTCATGCATCAGTACATAAGAGCTTAGGGATTTGTTTATGATGCCAGAATTAAAATTTATGGCTGTGCCTAATCTATTGTTTTTCTACTGATCCATACTGCCTCATACTGCTTCCATTTAATAATAAAACAAGATTTAAAAGGCAGAATTCCATGATTTCATACCAGCATATGCAAGGTAAAATTGAAAGAGACTGCAATAAAATCATCTCACCATAACAACCAGGAGGTATTTACACTCTGCAAAAAATGTGTACTTGTCAGTCCTTGGCTGACAGAGTGCAACATTTGGTTCAAGGGACTGTCGTACAGTTAGAATAATTAAGAAACTGAATGTTTGTATAGTCTGAAAACTTTTCACTTACTAGAAAAAGAACAAGTGCAATTTTTATTTTTACAAAACTATAAAGAAAGTCATAATCAAATAAGAATATAAAAATAGGCATTGCATTGTTTCATCATCTTCAAAGTAGAAGTCTAGCATAAGAGACTTAAAAGTTTAAAACTCAGGATTGAAAAGAAATGCAAACTGTAATTGATCTTTTTTTTCAAGTCCCAATTTATGAAAAAATTACTGACTGACAGTTACTATGTATTTGTCAGACTTAACTGTAAGATTTTTTGTGTATAGTTCACTTAATTCTCACAGTGACCCTATAAACTACTCTTATGATTTATAATTTATATATGAATAAACAGAGGTCTGGGTTTATATATCTAGAACAGGACTAAACAGAAAACAAGAATAGTTCCTGTTAAACATGTAAGCTTCTAGTAAGTAAAATGAGCATGTTAAATATGTGATGTGTTATTACAGGTTCACAAATGAGCACACATTAAAATACATTGTCCTCTCTTAGGTTGTTAAAAAATTCTTAAGGTGTAAAATTAGATGTATCCATCATTACTACCTGAGTTTTTTACATAACACTTGGACCAGTGAACTTAACTATTTTAAATGGATTACTGTATATTAATGCTTAAAACATTTGAGTTGTTCCACAAATAAGAAGTGAACTTTTAGTTATGTTTCTACAATTTTTTACATAATATTATGACTCAATCTTATATAAGCAATTCCAATCATTTTAAAAAGATCTTATTTATTCAAGGTATAACACTTTGTATCTTAAATTCCTATTTGTTATCATCCCATTAGATTTTTTTTTCTTAAATTTACAAAATACACCACTTAATTTGCTTTAGAATGAAAATAAACGTAGCTTATTGTTGGATCCCATTTGCAAACTGTGAGATTTGCTATGAAGTTCATGAAAATCAAAAGAACTGCAATGCATTGATCCTAAGACCAGAATTTCATTTTTAGTTTGTTTCTTGGGAATTCATTATGTGACACTGCCTGAAGCATATTCTTTGCAAATACACAAATAGAAAATATTAGTTTCCTAAATAAGGTTTACTAGCCGAAACTGAACTCCCTCGTCAAATGTGGCAAGAAACTCAGCTGCTATTTAGCTTCGTTAAGCAGCCAGTGTCTATTGGACGCGGTGAGTGGGTCGCCAGCGCCTGAGGCTCACCCGAAAGAGAAGGCGCCTGAATTGCTGGACTCCCGCCCCTGCCCGCCCCTGCTGGCGCCCCCACCCCCTCCTGCCACGCTACACCGCCCCTCGCAGTTTTCACGACCAGAGTCTCCTTTGAGTATAGTTTTCATGGAAGCACAATAGCTAAATCATACCTTTGTTTATACTGTAGGTGGCAGGATTTTTATGCTTTAAACATCCTGCCGTAACCCTGCATTTTCTAGAAAATAAAAATGTGACATGCCTCATTCATCAGATAATATTTTATGAAAATACTCATAGAGTTCCAGAGAAAACAGTCAGATCCTGAAAGTGGATAATTTTTGTTCTTGTTATTGATTTTAAACTGACAAGCATTATTTGATCTGTTCATACTTCATTTTTCTTTTAACCTTTTCCTTTATTCTGTAAATTCAATCTCCTAAATTATTAACATTTAGTAACTCAATAAATTTGGAAAGTCTTAAGTGAGACAGAATTCATTCATGTCAAAGATTGAAAAAATGGGTATGTTTGCACTGAGTTATGAATTTTAATCAAAATAACTATTTGAAATAATTTTATACAAGACTATTCCTGAAAAAGGGTATCATTTTAACTATCAGTGATTGAAAAAAAGTAATAACAAAAAAGACACAAAAATTAGTAACTTTTTATTATGAAATTGTGAATCTTAAAACATTTATTTAGGTTTCTAATTTAAAAAGTACTGGCAATGACATTTCACACATACATAAATGTATATATGCATATTTTAAAACATAGTTTTCATTTTGTATTACAAGACTTGATCATGTCTTTAAAAAAATAAATTATTCCAGTGAATACAATTTTCTTGGCTAGCCCTGGCAAAGACTAATTTGCTTATATTTTAAATACCTATAAAATTCATGTTTTGTTACATATTTCAGAGCTCTAAAGCAAAATTAATCAGAGTAATTTGAAGTTCATCAAAATACTTTTCTTCTTAATTTGAAGTCGACATATGCACTTCCTTAATATCTGTTATTTATTTTGCTCAGGGGAAACATTAAATTATCTAAAAATTAGCTCAAATAGGTTAATATTCTATTTCCACCCTTTACATTTGTTACACTTGGCCCATACTCTCAACTAATTTAAGGTAAATCTCAGTAAAAATTCTGACAATTGCCAACAGCAAAATGGCTAATGTTTTTGCCTACTTAAAGCAAACTGCAAAAGATCTATTTTGTGTAAATATACCGTTCACATCCAAGCATCTTAAAGGGAATTTAAATTTTTTCTAAAGCTAAACTTGTCACTATTTCTTGTTTTAAAAAGTAAGATCTAAAGGCATGCACTGCTTTTGTTTGGAATTCTTCGTGACTTTTCCTCAAAAGTTTAATCCTGTATTTTAAATATTTATGTGTCATTATAATAACAACACATACAGACATATTATATATACATATATATATATGTATGAATAGACCATACTAATAACACTTTCTAATCTCAAAATTCAGTCTTTAAAACTAGAGCTAACCTTTTATAAATAAAAAAGTCAGGGACAATAAAAACACCCAAACATATTGTCACAACTTTCTTTAAAGTACTACTCTTTCAGATTTTAAAATCTTTGTGCTATCTTTCTTGAGCTTAACACATTCTAGTCTACACAATACATAGTCAGTATCTTTTGGGTTTCACAACACTTCTGTGACTTGGCCATAGAATTATCCTTCGATTTTAATAGAAAGAAAACAAATCTGAAGTCCCAAAATATTGATTCACCCAGTATGATATGGACCATTTTAGAGTTTATAATACTAAATTTAGTTAAGTATATCACTATTATTCATCTATATGCCCTTCTGAAAAACTGGGTATATTCTAAGTATATTCATAAAATTTGGCTGGATGACTTTAAAATCTGTGCCACACTAATTTCAGCTTGTAAAATCTTACATTATATGTTTGTTATGCCCTCTCCTACCATGGCCTAACAAGAAGCAAAACCTCATTGTTCAATATGCCAACCCACATTCTACCAGGAAATAATATTAATTTATATTTAAACTCTTTCTTGTGAAATAGAATTTACTTTTTCCTAGAGGATTGTTTCAAATGTAATGATGCTCCATATTCAAATACAATGTAGAAACAGTGCATCTCAGAATTACAAATCAAATAGCTGTGTACCAACCTTATAGAGAATACTTCATGTACAGATGTACAAGAAAGGCTGATGCTGTCCACATTGTGTACACACAAATCTTGATCTGTATCACTTGTCATAGACGGATTACTAAAACATGTAGACACCAGGTACATTCAAAGAATTTTTGCTTTTATTGCCATTTTAGGTTTCAAGAATTTTCTCTCTGTGCCGAGTTAAACTACCAGAAAGCAGCAAGCAAAAAGTTAGAGTATCCCACTGTCTGTAAGGCAAACTGAGTAGCTGAGCTTCCAAATTCCCTTTGGTCAAGCACCTCAACTTTTATGCATAGCCATAAATACAGAAGTTAGAGAGGGAAGAATCAGCAGCAGCTACCAGGTGCCTAGGCAAACCCTGTCATACAGACAACACGACAGAGATGCCAAGAACCAAAAGAACAAGAAACTCTTAAAAGTAATACAGAGCTATATTTCACTTAATACAATAACAAGGTCTTGAACCAAAAGCTCTAGCTGAACACCAGTATGTGTTTGATGAGGATTCAATTCACAATGTTGACATACAGTTATGTGTCAGACATAGGAGTAATGCCAAACATTTCTGTACAAGGAATATTGCTATCACTGGAAATTTTTACATGGGGCTCCAATGTGCATAACTCTTAAGAGTTGGCAAAGTAGTAAGGGAAAAGAATTCTTTCACTTTGTTTCCCAATAGTTACTCTCATGTGGAATTTTAAGGTCCTAAATTGTAACCTTTTTCAGTCCAGTAGTCTTATCTGGACTTAGGAGTATAACTTTTAAAAGCCATATGCTATATAATGAACTTTAATGTTTGGTAAATGATTTGCTACTTGGACAATAGAAGTTGAAGAAGAGCTGAATATAAACTCATGCTATGATTCTGTAAAACTTAACTATACAAAGCTACTACCATTAACAGACATGCCTAAAAGATTATATACATACATATATACACATATAAACTCTTAGGCATATGTACTGTATAAGCTCTTAGACATGTCTTTAATAGTGATATATAGCCTCTTTGTATAGTTGTAATTATAATCATTTTCATTTAATTAATTCAAGTAGATTTTTTCTCATTTCATAATCTGCTTAGTATCCATGATGCACTTCTGATTCACTGGCTTGAATGGGCTGAACCTTCCAGTTTGCCTATCCCAGGGAATAAAAGGTAAATGTGCTGAATTCTAAAACTTCCTACATGTCATGAAGAAGTAATGCCTGTCTAATTACCGGTACATGGTACCTTAATGTAAGTTTTTGAGCAGCATTTTACATGCTTCCTAATTTCCATCTCAATAAGGAAGTGTGTGTGTGTGTGTATGTGTGTGTGTGTGTGTGTTTGTGTGTGTGTGTGCGAGAGAGAGAATATTTTGGGGGAGGAGGATGAATATGAAAACCATCACAGGATCAAAAGGTTAAAATTTCCAAAACTCTGAATCCATGAATCAAACCGCTAGCAATTGCTAGGCCTGGGAAGGAATGGAAAAGAACTAATGTTGTAGATGAGAAGAGGTGTGAAAGGAACTGAGATACATTACCTCCTAAAATCTTAAATAAGACACAATTATAGCAGTATCATTATCAGACGAATGCAGGAGAAGAGAATTTAGACTAAAGAGAATACATCTACCCACTATTTTGTTTAAAACGATCAAACCTGTTCTATATCATAGAACTCTGCAGAGCATACCCCTTTCAGTTCTAAAAAATAAAAAAATCTGTAGTGTGAGTATCATCATCTCTGAAGTTCAAAGGCTACAGTTCTAAGACTGGATGGATAGTAAGCAGCAAGTCTGCCTGATTTCTTTTTATTTTATTTTTTTTGCGGCACCAGGGATCGAACTCACAACCTCACACCTATCACGGCAGGCGCTTAAGCCACTGAGCCGAATTCCTGGCCCTGTCTGCCTGATTTCTAATTCAATGTTTGTCCTGTGTCGTATGACATTGGAACAATTAAGTGAGAGTTTCCAAGGAATTTACCAAACTCTTCACAATAGCTTACCCATTTTGGCAATGTTGTTTCCTTTTATTCAAGTATATTGCAATCCTATTAAGCTTGTTGTCAGATTCTAAGCCTGGCAGAAAAACTTCAAGTCTCAAGGACTTTACATTACTGAGCCTTTGACCAGATTTTTCCTCTGTCACCCAGCTGTGCCTTTTTCTCATCTTAACTCTCACTTCAAATAACATCAAATTTGAAAAGTTTTTTTTTTTTCTGGCCACTCTGTAGAAAGTCTCTATAACATAGAGTAAGAAATTATTACTTATTTGGTTTTTAAAAATGTATTATTTGTTTTTCTCACAAACCATGTCCCATGAGGATGTCTATTTCCTCAGTAAATTACATGATATTAATATAAAGTCATTCAATTTATAGGTAAATGAATGCATATATAACACATAAAAGCTTAATTCAGAACCTGACACACATCTTAGTCATTTCATATTAATCTTTTCCATTCTCAAATCATATCAAATAAACAAATACAGCTTAGTAAAATAATGAGTAATCAAATAATTTCCTGGTCTACTGTAAGTGATTTGGTAAAACAAGAAACCCTCAGATTTCGTCCTCTATTTTAATTCCTGACTGTAAAACACTGCAAATTCTTCCCCTCCTTCCAGTTCCAGAATCTTCAAGTCTAAAGCACGATTTAGGTGAAAAGAAATACACATACACCTTCACACATAAGAGTACCAGTCTCCGTAGAGTGCTCATTCGCCAACATACACACACACATAGTAAGCATTCCTTTGGGAGGACTCTTATTTAACCACAGCTAACATGTGCTCCCCATGGAGCCACACATAGCATGAATGAGTGAAGCCAGCCCAGAGAGAGTACTGAATACAGGAGAGTAAATGTACCAAATAAACTCACAGCTCCACTTCAGCTCTATCTAATCCATGGGTGATGATGTAATGGTGGAATAGGGCCCAATATGGCCAAATGTTCTATTTTGGTTTGTTTTTTGTCATAATAAAGATCAGAAGATATATTTTTATGCAAAATCTATGTGTGGAAAAAAATCTACGGTATTGCACTCTCACTGACCACCAATTCCCAACTGTTATTTTCTGGTATTATTTTTTCATCCTTTTTTATTGTCAAGGGGAAGTTCCAAAAGAACAGCAGAGAAAATTTGAAGTTCTTAATGTCGCCTAGTTAGAATACAGGATCTTCTATAATTTTTTCATCTTCCCTGACCTTCAATATCTTATATAAGTTGAAATGTCATTGAGCGAATAGAATAATTAGGGTCAAATGATCTCACAAGGAGTAGAGTCCCCATAATGATTTGTTACATAAAAAAAAAAACTAACTTAGTACACAAAGTGCTTATTTCAGATTCAAAAATATGTATAATAAATTCTAAACCAATCTGAGGAATACTTGGATTAAAAAGAGTGAGAATTAAAAACTGTAAAAGGCAAGTTTCAAAAATATTACATCATAATTAGGAATTTGCCTTCACTCTCAGATATGTATATCTTTGCAAAAATGAAGCTCCTTTAAAAGAAAATGTTCTTAGGAAGAATCCTGTCATGCATAGTGCAATACTTTTTTCAGTTTTTGGGTTATACTTTCATCTTCAAGAAGACATGGGAAGAATGGAGGGGGAAGATCAAATTTTCATACACTGTTCAGATTTATTGATGACTTTTATTGAGGACAGCTTAATGCTCTAATTTTTCTTCATTAGAAATTTTCCCTTATTAACCACACACTTTGAAGTAAATATTGGTTTTGCTAACGTTTCAGGAATCCCAATTCTAACATCACAATCTCCAATGAGTTTTTAAAGAATGTTTCTTCCACCCTGGTCCCATTTTATTATTAATAATAACAGCTATATGATTTTAGGTATTAAAAAAGGGTCAGAGTCATACAAGGGATTTTGTATACCTTGCATTTAATTTCTACAGCTATCATTCATCATCTTTTATTTCCTTTTAATCAACAAAGAAAGTTTCAAAGGATATGAAGTGTCTGGAAGAACCCAGAGCTAAGTTTTCCTTCCTTTATGTGTGCATTTAAGTTCTATGATTTAAACACTGAAAACAATTTGATCTGTGTTTATATACAGTTGCAAATTCTTCGTAGTATTTCAGATTTAGACTACACAACTTTTATCAACCTGCTTGTTTCTTAGGTTAGATTTTTATACAGGTGAAGCTGACACAAAAAAAAGTTAAAAATTACTTATACTCTGATCTACAGAAAAATTACTCTATAATATTTTATCCTCAAAACAAACATTACAAGTTTATTCTTCAAAGCAGTAAAAAATCTGAAGCCCATATTATCAACAACAGTGTAAGTATCAAAAACACAAAGGCAGATACATGATATTCTTAAATCATTCTTTGGAAAGATTTGATTCCTCTTTCATTCCCTTTATCTGAACATCACAACCTATTTAACTTCAAATACTCAATTCAGGTTTTGATTACTCAGTATAATGACAAATGTTTTCAAAAGAGCTAATGCAGGTGGGTATGCTGATGCACACCTCTCATCTCAACTTTCTGGAAGGCTGAGGCTCGATTCCAGGTTGGGCTAATTAGCAAGATTCTGTCTCAATGTAAAAAATAAAAAGAGGGCTTATATGTAACTCAGTGCAAAGGGCCTGGGTCCAATTCACTGTGGCAAAACAAACAAACAAACAAACAAGCACCTTGGAGAGTGGGTTGGAGGGGGATGTAGCTCAGTGAGAAGGCGCTGGGTTAAATTCCCTGTACTGTTACCTGGATTGCTGAAACATGCAGATTTTCTCATAAGCTCATGACTGTAGACTAAATCTAAGACTAATTATACAAAACTTTAACTTAAACAGAATTAAGTAAAAGAATATCTAGCTATGCTAAAAGTGGTGATGAGATGCGCACAAGCTCATAAATGTACATATTCAAAATAAATCAGTTCAGTTTTGCACTGCATGAAAAGTAGAACATTACTTCTTACAGGCATTTATATTTATATTAAACGTGTATCAATATAACCTGATGATTAGTTTGACCATTAAATGAAATTCACACACCAGATTTCAAGTGTGGAACACCTATTTTAAATAAGTTAAACTAAAGAGAAACACATGGTTTCATTTTTATTTTAAAGATAGTAAAAACTAACAAAACAAAACAGAACAAAGCCAATCAAAACCAAACAGCAATTTGGTACAGTACTTCAAAGCAGGATACTAGGAAAACAACAGTAGCTACCATAGTATATCTTGTTATCTTCACAATAGTTGTCCATTCCATTAGGTATAGCAAAATCAAACCAAAGGCAAAAGATAATAAAATCAATCAAAACAGAATATTGAATAAAGCAAAACAATAGGAACAAAGCAAAGCATTGAGAACAATATTGAATTTCAAAGACAAGATAGAAGGAAATCCCCCGTATTTGCTATATTGTATACTGTCATCCTCCCAACAGATGCTCAGACTGCTGACTCCAGGCCTGCAAAATCAACCAAACAATACAAGCATGTAGTTGCTTTATGTAGCTTAATTGAGCCTGTCCTCTGAACCAACAGGTTCCTTATGGGGTGGGGTGAGCCTGTAGGCTCACAGGAGGTGCTGACTTTTCTCTTCCTGGAAGCCACATGGCTTGCAGAGCTTATCAGTAAGGCTGGCTAGTTGGCTTCTTGTTGGATCCTCCCAGGCCCAGCATGGTGGATTCTCCAGAGGCACTGAGTTTTCTCTTCCTGGAAGCCATGCAATGTGCACAGCTTACCAGAAAGGCTGGCTAGTTGGTTTCTTGTTGAATCCTCCCAGTCAACACATGATGTTTTTGAGAGTGCTCAATAGTTCAATATTTTCTGTTAAATGCATGTCTTTGAATAACTTATGAAACTAAATCTATGCTTAATCATGTTCTGCTATTTCTACCTAATTTCAAGTTTATTTGTGGATGTTTATAATTGAATTTTAGTTAAAATACTTATAAGCATTGCTGAATTTCTTTTTAATGTCAGATTAGTGTGGTTTAATGTCAATGATATGAACTGTCAAAGAATGTACAATGATTTATTTCCTAGATGTTCTGAAGGAAAGAACATTTGAATTTTCTTTCAAGGTTAAGAAAGTGATCTCCAAAGACTTCCAACAATTTTTATCAAATAATTCATTGAGTCATATTTAATCACATTCATTAATAGATTCTTCTATTTCATAAAGTCTGAAATTCATTAAATAAGTACATGAGAGCAACTACATGAATTAATACCTAAGAGATATGAGAATGAGGTCAAAAGTATTATGAAATATAGTTAAAAATATCCTTAGAAAGTTTTAAACTCAAATGTGTCCCCCTCCACATGGAGTTCTTTACTTTTTTTTAACTCAAGAAGCTCTCTTTTTAGCTAACCTACTGGAATATCAGGGTTTTTACTTTGCCCTTTGCTCTTGGGTCAATAAAGTCACCTTTTAATAGTCAGTGGAATAGCTGAGTGTAGTTATTTGCAGGTGTAGTCTCTGGGATTGCTGTGTATGTGTTGTGTCCATTTGACTGAGTAAAATTTTCTTCCAAATATAGTGTATAATCTATATTTCTACTGGTTAATAAATGTTTCTGTATCTTGTTAGGGTTCTTTAAATCCAGTTCACCCAACCTTCTCTGTATCCTGTCATTGTGATCAAGAGATGATTAATGAGACCTCCTATCATGTCAACCTAATTACTTACAGATCCTTGTAAATTTTGAGCTTCCCTTCTGATATTCATACATAACTCACTTTTCCTCATTCATTCCATTGCTAGTACCCATGACCTCAAAGCAAAATTCTGTTTGCATATAATATTTCTAGGTCTGAAGCCAAGGACTAAGAGGATGATTTTTTTCCCAACTCCCTATTTAACTTTAGAGACCCTTTATCTGTCACAATAATTAGGTGAAGCATGTTTTCTTTCACTGCCATGAGTTTGGTGTCAGCAAGAGGCCCTTGGGAAGCTTCCCCACCCAAATTATTCATAGCATGTCAGGATCAGCACAGGTGCAAACCAATCAGTGACAAGTGTAGCTTGAGGAAATAATTACCTTGATACTTCAGACTTACACACCTGAAATGTGTTTTGATCAGGTGATTAAGATCAAATGTGCCCAGTGCCTGACTGGCAAGTGAAAAGTCATGAGGTTGAGTCTCAGTACCAAAAAAGAAAAAAAGATCAAATGTGTATCCTTTGAATACAAACCTCTACCTGTGAGAAACTACCCACCAATAAGATCACGCATCTCTTATATAAAGCACCCCTAAATTAATTTCCTGGTAGCTCTTTAGGATGATATCTCTGCAGTCTTCTGATTAGCTGTATTATCATAGTGAGCTTCTTTCTTTGTCACCACCTTGCCTCTGAACTGTCTGGCTTTTGTCTTGCAGTGAGTAGACTGAGCTTTTGGGCAGTAACATGTGTTATCTATTCTCCGATAACTAGTCAATTTTTAAGTATTTATTCTAATTATTAACACATTAATGTTACAAATTGATGGGATTCACTATAATGTTTTTGTGCATGCATATGTCATTTATTGATGCTATTGACCCATGCTTTTTCTACCCTGTCCTTCATTCCTCTTTCCTAAATCTTCACTCCCCTTCCTAGTCTCCAGCCATGTCTCTTTTACTTTTGGATCATATTCTTTTTCATTTTTTAAAATTTTTAATTGCTACATCTGACACAAAGTATGTGTTTTCCAACTAGTTTAAATATGTTTATGTTTCCATACTTAGGCATAATCTCAACATGCCTAAATGGTTTTCATGTTTTAGTATACACACATAAATGGTCTTCAGAGTTTATTACAGTGCAGTTACCAGGCTCCATTTCTAGGTCTTTGGTGATATGATTTTTGTCTTGTCCATAGCCCAGATGTGTTGAGGCAGTGGATTAGTTTTCCAAGAGATCATAACTTTAGAATGTTTTTGTGAGAGAGAAGGATTATTAAGGTTAACAGTACTAACAAGGAAGCACAGACTTAAGTGCAACTTATTAGTGAGCAAGGTCCACAAGAACCATGTATGTGACCAGCAGCATTTCCAGGCAAAATCCCATAGGGGCTATGTTTAGTTTAACATCACTGCCATGAAAATCCATGAGATACGCATAACTGACAACACTTACACCTAGGTTTAGTTGCAACCAGTTAGGTGAATTGTTTATCTCTGCAGTTTACTGCAGGGTGGCAATTTTATAGATTATATTACACAGGAGTATCATTCTTAGCTCTCTTTGTTCCACTGTATGACCAACATTCCAAGGAACAATTGATTTAGTATTTAGACAGGGAGGCAGCTCCTAGAGGTAACATTAATTTGTGTAGTTCCCAGTGTCCTTCAAATACACTTATCTAGACAGTACAGTGTCTACTTAGTATGCCCCCTACACTTGTCAAGAATCTTGGTAATGGAAAGGGATGGTTCTCAGGGCTTTGGCATCAAATATCTTAATTTTTCTCAGGGGTGATACAACTCTGATGCACAAAATCTTGGAAGAAATTTTAAGACCTTTCTAGCATAAAACTCTGAATCATGATGGTATTTTGACTTTGCATCACTACATTAATTTAATAACACTTTTTCTTATATAGTCACCTGCAATCCTTGATGCACTACTGAAAAAAATTAAGGAAGTCGCAAATGCTTAAAAAACTGAATTCTTAAACAAGTTAGATTTAGGCATTAGGAGATAAATTCATGTTTTAGAAGTATCAAATTTAAACATAGTTGAGTTATTTAGCTTTTATATCTCTTATACTAACAGAAAAATAATAAATTAGAGAAGCAATACATCCAGCTAAAATCAATGTGCCAAACTTACCTTACAGTTAAGTGTGGCATGTGACATTTGTCTATATGACATGTGTGACAGTCATTGGGTAGAGGTGCTGAATAAGCTCATTTTCTTAGGCGGGACTTATAATGTGGGCAGTAACTTAACTTGTTTACAACATTTTGCCTTTTTTTTTCTTTTTTTCCTACAACCTACATTATGAACATGATTGTAGCAGCCATATTTTAACTTTTGGGATAAAATCCAAAAATATCACAGAATCATTTAATATTTTAATGCTACTTATCATCTATCTCTAAATTGCTTGTCATGAGAGAAAAATAAAATTACTATATTGTTTAAGAGAGTATTTGGAATGTTTCTTACAAGCAGTGACATTCAGTTTCTAACTGTAACAGCCTCCTTTCAATGTCTTTTCTGCTTTTCAAAAGGAAGATACCCATTTGTAAGACCAAGAAAAGGGTATGAAACATCTAGTTTCTTTTCTCTTTTAAGGTTTGTGACTATGTCTGATAGGGTGAATTTATTTCTGAGGGGACCCCACTTAACAGGGCTGTTAGTATTCAAGTTGGTACACAACATTCTCAATGCAGCTAGCAATAGCAGTTAAGTCTCTTGACACATTTTAAAACCTACCTTGTGGGATAGTTGTGAGGCTTAATGCAATATTGCATACAAAATTGTTACACTAAAACCTGATGTCTAAGTACAGCATTAGTAACCTTGCTCATGATTATTCTTACCACCACCACCTTCACTTTGAAGATCCTTTCCGTTGATGAGTCATTGCTGTCCTGTTTGTTCTAGGCTTCTGTTCTAATTCTTTCAAATTTCCTTTTAACTGAAATCTTCCATTGTTCTATACTCCATACTACCATGCACTTCTCTTTCTTGTTTGCTTTATCTTTTTTTTTTTTTTGCCTCTAACCTGTTGGTTGGATTTCTCTTTTCGATGCAAAACTTAGTTATATATGTTAACACAGCTAGGGATACCACCTAAAAACACAGGCATTCAATCAGTGTAAATTGACTATGAACCTCAAAAATTCATGCCTTACCCTTGTCAGTTCCTGGCCTAGCTCCACGATTCTTCTCTTCTAGTTGCCCTGAGGAATCCACTACATTCAGGGATTGGTTCTCTTCTTAACACTAACACTTGGTTGGAGATCTTGGTTCTCTCTTCCTTTCTCTAATCTGAGACATATTAATTTCTTTTATAAAAAAGACGTTTTCCGTGTATATATACTACTCTATATTTCTTAATACACCTATAAAATTGCTTTTGACTTTAATAATATAAATATATCTCTTGTAAAATCATAGAAAAGGGAAAGTATTGTCAAATGTGGAAGAAGGAACAAATAAACAGAAATGAGAAACAATAATACAAAATAAAGTTTTTGCATGCACTTTTATAATTAGACAAGGTGATTAAAATATTCTTTGGGTATAAAAAGGTGTTATTCCCACCATCTTTCTAACTTCTGGCATTTAAAATTATGCTTATGTTATTTACTGTTATGATAGCAAGAATGCAATTAAATAATTCTCCTCCAAATGCAATGATTTTGCCTTCTGAATCAGGATCAATTATAAAACAACCAGGTAATGTAAGGTGTGCATACCTTCAGGATTCCATTCACATAAAATAGGATATTAATAGTCTACCCTGGCATTGTTTTACATGGCAGCCTAACTTCAAACTTTGATTTACTGTTAATTGATTTTTAATTATGTTTGGTTAGCTCTGTTAAGAGGTGAAAGGTAAAATATAAATCTAAAATAATAGTAATTACATGTCAGAAGTTCTTTCTGAAAAAAATCATGTTTCTTTTGTGGTTGATAGTTTGTCTATTTATTAAGTTACTGAATAATTTTAAGGATATTATAGAAGTAGGTGTCTAACTTAGAGAACCACTGATATTTAAAGGTTGAGGGTAAAAGAGTATTAGGTTTTATAGTAATCCTAAAAATGCGATTTACTGTGATTACAATAAAATACTTTATTCTGTATAAGTACAATTCAGGATTCTTACCAATTCGATTTATTACTTCTTAATATTTCTTTTTATTAAATATAATTGGTTACATATAATTTTCTTAAAAACATAAAATGAATATCTTTGATGATAACTATATGAGTGCCAATATTAAATTTCAAATACTATCTTTTTACACTCTCGAAGTTTATTTTTCATTGTCAAAATACTTTCTGTATAAAATAAACTTTCTAAATATTTTCATATTTTAATCTTTGGCTATTCCTACATAAACAATTGCAAATAGTATTCTGTGATTATGCCAAACCAGGAGCAACTTTAATATGCTGTAAATTTGTGCTGGTAGCAAGACTATGATGAGTGACTCTGCATTCTTGCCCATAATTGAATAATTCAAGAGCAGACACCTAAGTGTGACGGTATTATCCTCTCTAAGGTACATATTTGGAACAGAGAGACTCAAACTGAAAGTCCACAAAATGTATATGGTTAATAGCTCAAAAGAGAAAGTTCACAAATGGCCAATTATTTACCTTTATGTGCATTCTGCATGAAGTCTTAGAACTGTCTATAAATTTTTTCTGAAAGTTTTAGTTAATATATTTATTTTCTATTGTTTGTAAATAAACCATCCTTTACTAATAGGAATTATTTCATCTTTCCTTTTATATGTCAAAATAGCCTATATAACTCAGCATACCCTATTACTACTACCATAATTTTATTAAAAAACAACTTTGAACAATTGTGCTTCACTGCTCAGGTTTAAATAATTTCATATTGTCACCAAATAAGTGCTTTTGAACTTAGTTTTTAAAAATATTTTATAAACATTCTGAAAGTTGGGTAATGTATCTTACAAAAATTACAGAACTCCAAACTACCAGTCTCTACAGTTAAACTCTTTATTAAAAAAGGAAAAATTAGTAACATACATCTATGGCATTTTGGATTGCACAGCCTTTCCAAATAATCATCTGATTTTATTCTCAAAATTATCCTGAAAAAAGATATCTGCAGAACTTATGCTTATTTTATTCACTTGACATATTCACTGAATTGTGATTGTAGTTGTCTAGTCATATGGTCATAAAAAAATGGTAAAATGATTCCCAATTCTATGAAGCTTAACTAACACTATATAAGCATCAAAGCAATAATGTGTTTTTTTCCATCAAGAAATATTCTTCCAAGGATAAAGTACAGAATGTCAAATAGAGTAAAAGACCTGAGCTTTTCTGCTGGCTGAATTCTAATGAGCTAGCCTACTGCAGCTTCATGGATGCTGACAGAAAACATGAGAATCTTGGCTCAACGACAAGGGACAGCTTATTGCTCACAGCAATAGCAACTGCTAAAGTTTCAACATTTGCACTCTGCCACAAATCTCATAGGACAACAAAGACAGCCAGCTGATGTCTATAGTTCCAGTGATTCAGAGAATAAGAAAGGGAAACTCAGTTTAGGAAACCCAGATTTTTTTATAATGAAATCCAGATCTTTTATAACAAATAGTAAGTCCTCCTCCAGATCACTGTCCTAGAGAAAAACACTATCTTTAATTGTGCTGGACACTGAAACAAACATGACTTTTGTTCCAGAGATAAATATAATCTCTGTCTTTTAAGGCTGTTTGTCAAATAATTATACCTAAAGATACTCCAGAACAAATGTAGTGCCACTGCTCATAAGATTTACAGAAATATGAGACCCATGGAAAAGTTTCCCCTACTACATGTGTTAAGAGACTGTGATAAGTGAAACTTTACATTGCAAGGTTCTACATTTCACTTTGGAAGTAATTTTTTTTTAATTTTTATTTGGACATGTTTGCACTGATACAGGTACATACCACATTTTCATTGATATAGCTGCATGACATATTTTAATTCTTTTGTTCATCTACTTCCCTTGCCTTCCCCCTCCTGCTTCTCTCCCCTCTATCCCTTGGTTCCCTTCCCTTTTGAAAAACATGTATCTCTGTATATCCTATTATTTATCTTTCATTTTGTTCTTTATTTATATTTTGGGTTTTTCATATAAGCAAAGTCATATGATATTTAATCTTGTGTATCTGATTTATTTCACTTTACATTATGATTGCAAGGTACATCCATTTTCCTACAAATGACTGAAATTTATCCTCATGGCTTTTAAATTGAAATCCATATGATAAATAAATATTTAATGGGACCAAAGAGGTAAGGAAACATACCTAACAAAAGGACAGCAATCTGTGAACATCTTGATAGGGGAATGTGCAATCACCCAGGTATACTAAAACAGAGTGAGGCTAAGTTGACTCATGAGTCAGAGAAAGGTAGACAGGGACAAGACATGGCTAGAATAGGGTGCAACAAGGGATTTAATTTTTTTCTAACTACTGAGTAAGCAAAGAAGAGTTCTCAGCAGAGGAATCACATATTTTCATCTATTTTTAAAAATATCACTCTTTTTCTTCTGGCTTTGGGAATAACTGACCAAACATAAACTACCAGAAAACTGAAAAGTAAAATTATGTGAATATCTGTTTGCAAGAACTGGAAAACACATATTATAGTACTGTCGTTCTAATGAGGAATGGAACAAAATGTAAATGTCTCTCAATTTCCTTGGATTTCTGTCTATGGGCTTTTTCTAGATCTTACAACAGGCAGGGGGAACCCAGGCAGGCCATGTGAATCATATTTAACTGAAAAAGTAGCCAGCAAAATTCAGCTGGAAGAGGTGAAATAGCAGTGAAATAGCTTTTAGGGCAGTGATCAGTGAGGAGAGAGTTGTGTAGAAAAAGACTTCCAGACATCTCCATACGGATTTCATGGAGTCTTTGCCAGATCTGTAAATGCACAAAAGATTCCACAAAACCTTGTGAAGAAAAACTACTAGTGAAAGAATAAGTCTTGAAAGAAAAAAATTTACCAGAAGGTTTCCCTCAGTTCTAAACTTTCAGAAAGGACCAAATTCCTGTCGTATGATTTGTGCCTTCAGTGTCAATTATGAGTGAAGAGATTTTTGTCAAAATATAGTCACCTAGTGATGACCAAGACATTGATATTTAGTATTTTGTTTTAGCAGAACCAGGGCAGGGAGAGGAGTAGAAAGCTGCATTCCAAACTACAAAACATCAAGAACCTATATCCAGTCTGGTATGACCTCTCAAAAGCCTTTGACTACTTTCATTTCCTAAAATCCAAGCACTCCCATCCTCTTGTCAGGACTCATCATAATTCTCTTTGAGCGCAGAGCTGAATGAAAAACTCCAGTAGTTAGTTTGACTTCTGGTTTAAATCTACAGCACAAAAGCCTCTGAAGTCAGAGAACACCTTACTCGTTCCTTGTTGTCTTTTTAGTTTCTTTTACTTTTTTTCTTTCCAATCATATTTTATTTTATTTTATTTTTTATTTAAGAGAAAGAAAAAAGACACATATAAGAAAGACAGAAAGCAAAAGAGACAAACAAACGACTAGAGTAAATGCACAACAGTTACATTACAGGTTTACAAAACAGGATGATGGAAACTTGACAATGGTTGCAATATTGTGTATCATTATCTTCAAAATGGTTGTTTACATTAACAGATATAGACATGTAAAATTGATCTAACCATATGAGTATCAATTGTTCTCTCTAAATAACTAATACCTTCAGCAATATTGAGACCATACTCATAAGTGAGATAAATCAAACCTACATGTGTAAATACCATATTGTCTTCCTAGTGTAAGAAACTGAAAAAGTACATATGATCCAAAACCTATAATAAATACTATGTAAGGGTAAAAAACAGCTCAAAGAGCGAAAGTAATTGGAAAGGGAAAAGGGGGAAAGAGGGAAGGGAAAAATAAAAGATATAAATCTGTATATATGTATGTGTAAGATAACTAGTTTCTTTTACTTTTAATGACAGAGGAAAAACAGTATTTCCAATGGCATTAAGAACAAAACAAATTAGTGCCTCAAATTAAACTGCCACACTTAACATCTATTATATAGATTTAAACCAAAGTATCCCATCATGAAGTGCTGTGTTTAAGATTTATTTTAATATTCTACCTGCATGTTCATTGTGATACTACCAGTTCACCTGATACATCAGTTTGCTCTAACTAGTTTTTCATTCTTAAAACAGATATGGGAGTTTAAGAGGAACTAAGATAGTGCTGAGCACCACCCTAATTTGACCAATGTAAACACCTTTGCCATGGCAGCAGTTACATTTCAGCAAAACTTCTTCTAATTAAGTCAGAAATACAGAGCTATCATAAATTTCCACCCAAACACTGAGAATACTTTCCGAGTTGAATTTCAGAGAGGATAAACTCGAAAGGACATATACAATTTTGCTCAACTGTGATCGAAGTGAGGTCAAATTGGAAGAAGGTTAGCTGGATTTGTGGGGCAGAAAATCTCCAAAGAAAGTCCCTTTGAATCTTTTGGGACCAAAAAAACCAAATATTATAACAAGAATAGGTATATTAGTATCAGAAATAGGAATACGCACACACAATTTAGGAATAGAAATATAAGCACATTAACAGAAATGAAGAATCATTTATGTGCACTTTTCTTTCTTTTTATTGACTGTTTCCCTTTATGCTTTAAAGGATAGAAGAAAATCAAACATTAAAAATTTGCTGAACTTCTCTTATGTGCTAAACTTTGAATAACAAATGATTTCATCATTTGAAAAGATAGAAAATAGAAAACAGAATAAGATGACTTGTCAGTATTTTTGTCTGGAGTTAAGTAACTGTTTGCAGTGAAGAGAATGTAGGGCTGTGCTAAGGAAGTCACTCATCTGTCTCATATCTCTCCTGCAAGCAAATCAAAATGCACCAAGTTTTGCTCTGACTAACTCATAAGTAATGAGTTTTTGAATCTAAGATATTTTAGTCACAAGCACTATCAAGGGGTCAAAATAGGGGCCTATTTCTTAGAGATCATTAAGTCTAGAATGAAAGTCATCTGTTTGAGATAGTTATATACTTGCTTTTTAAATTGAAAACCAAATAGTTAAGTTGAGACAGCAAAAGAGCAAGGCAATAATTTTCAGATTGCTGAATTAAAATGTATATTTTACTGGAGCAGAAGGATTTAACAGCTAAAATCACATTTAACAATGCATGAAAAGAGACACACTTGAAAATGGCAAGAAAACAATGATTATGCAGTTTTAAGGCTTGCATTGTTTCAAGTAATTTACTTAAACTTTGGAGAACTAAATCGAAATTTTGTAAAATAGACCAACTCAACTCAAATAATACAAATATACAGCAGATCTTGTATTTTAAATGTAGCACCAGGATGTGACTGGTTAACTTGCAAATCAAGATACTTTGCCATCCAATATAAAATGATGTAAAAGATCCTTTTGACCTTTACAGAAAAAAGTTTCAAATCGCAAGAATGAATTAAATGAAGGAAAGTAATATTTGATCTACTTGCTACATTTCACTCTTCTTTTAGAAATATACTCATCAGTACTTTGCACATCCTTCATCAAGTTAACCAATCAAAGTTTCATAGAGGGCAGACGATGCTGTCTTTTGGTATAGATGGGAACTTGTAAATGTTTTACATTAACCTCCATTTATAAGATGGGTATAAATGACAAATTCATACATACAGAGTATATTAAGTAATGTAGATGTTCTATTTGGAGTTAAACTCAAAGTACCAGGATATATAAGGCATAAGTCATATAGTAAATTGATATAATTAACATGTTACTTAAATTATATGAACATACATAGCTAAAGTTGATTAAAATGAATCAAAACTATAAATTATGATTGTTACTACTACTGTTAGTGCATTCTAAATTAATATATATTCTAAATTAATGTTAGAGCATTCTAAGTTAATATAATTTATAAATTCATATGTACTCTAAATTTACGTGTATGCTGAGGGGAAGAGATCAAACCAAAAGTAATGCCAGCAGATTATTGTAAGTTCTTTCATATTTACCAATATCTCAATTTTTTGATTAAAAAATACTTCTTTTACATATCATTCATATATGGTTCATTCAATTAATGAGGTTACAAAATTGAATTACTTTCAGAATATCTTTTTATTTCCGTTTCTAAGGCAATACAAAGTAGTCAGAGAACTCTTCGGGTTTTAATTCTGTCATAATTACTTATATGTGCAAATACATAGAAAAGTTTAGTCACACAGTTAGGCAGCTAATTGTGTTGAAAATACAATTGCATGCTCACAAAGATAATAATGCCCCTAGGGTGTACAGTTCTGTTTCAGAACTATTTTTAAGCCCTTAGGAATTTAAACTACCTCTTGACTCTTAGAAAACAATGTCAACACCAAACTACAGATGTGACCTAGCATCTATTTCAAAGTCACAATACTAATTTTGACTGCAAAGTAATGGTAAGAAATTAAAAGTTTAAAAGTTGACAACTATGAACATGACAAATAGGAATGCTCCTGACATTAGTTTTCAGTGTATACGTGAACAATTCCGTCACATAAGGAATTGATGTTCTTCAGAAGTAGGAAAACAGCCAGTTATTGAAAACTCTAAATCTGATAGAAAACTTTACTTCCTATTTTGATTCCGGGTCAAATCATATCTTGAAACATTTAAAATAATTCCAATATCGCAATTGTTCATTATCACACATGCTAAAAGAGATTCACTAGAGTGTTAAAAACCAAAAAGAATTTAGAAACAGTCTTCATGTGACAAAAAAATCTCTGAAATTTCTTTACTTATGTGGCAAATATTTCTTTAGCATTCTAGTTAAAACTTGGCATTCTAGAATTAATTCTCTTATACTATCAATTTTCCTTTAAAAATATTCTCACTGACTTACTCAACTGTTTAAAAATCTTCAAATACAACTCATAATATCTTAAAATATTAAAAAGTTTTCTTTTGTGCATAGTGATGTTTTTAGAAAAAGAAGAAAATTGAGGTTAGCTTTTAAACATTTTTTTCCTTAAAACTTCACGGAGAATAATTTGATAAATCTTACACTTCTATGCATCAATTATGAATACTATGATTTCCTTTCATTTTATTATGTCATTGTGCATTTTTTGTCACCTTGCATTTTAAATAAGATTTTTTTTCTAAAATCACAGCTGAACATATCAATATTTCATAGTTTGGCTTTTAGCACTGGCTTATTCTTACAAGAAATCCTTTTATGAGAAGAATACTGTAGCTACTTGGTCAGAAAAGATTATTTGAAATACAGAAAAGGAGATTATTTCCCATAAAAGGATGTCAATGATAGAAATCTAACACTGCTTTCTCATACAGTCATTCTCCCAATATTGGCAGTATACCAGGCTGATAGTTTTCAAGTGTGGTTTCTGTCAGAAGATAAATATCAGGGAAAAAGGATCAATAGTGATAGCAACCATTTATTTATGGACCTACTGGGTTACACATGCTGTTGATGGCTAACAATCTATTATCTTTTTTCCTTATAACAAGGTGTCAGGGTAAGCTTTAGTATTACTATTTTACAAATGACAAGCTAGGGCTTAGATCATTTTCCCAAGCTGTAAGTAGCAGATAGGAGAATCAAACCAAGGGACCCATCATCTTTAAACATTCTTAAGTAAGTACTGTTAAATGATAACTAAAAGAAGAGACCTGAGCCTATAGAAGTATACCTAGATAGAATTTTTTCTTAATCTCTACCATTGGCATTCTGAATGCTTGGCAATTTAAACTGTTTACCAGAAAAAGGGTCACTTCCTTCTATAATCAGAGCCCTTCAAAGTAATTATCCATAGAAAAGTCTTACATGATTTCTTTTGTGGAATTTTATAGCTCATTTTATATATGTGTCACTCAGGGTTCTCCAGAGAAACAGGAAAATGTTTATTGTTTTGAGATATGAATAGCGTGCAATAAGGAATAGTGTGCTTCATTATGGAGGTCAAGAAGTTTGTGATCTTCCCCTGAAAACTACCCAGGATGTTAAATACCAATCTTCAGGCAGAGGACAGAAGATGAGATAAGATATTCTTTCTCAAGGAGAAGGGCAGGAAAAAACGTTTAAATTCCTGCTTCTTCTGTAATTCGTTTTATACAGACCCTCAACATGTCAGCTGGTGCTTTACCATATTAAGAGAAATTTATTACACTGAGTCCACTGATTCAAATGTTAGCCTCATCTAGAAGCCCACTCCCAGACACACAAATAAATAATGTGTGGTTTAGACAGACCATGAACAACACAAGTAGATACAAAATAATAGTCACAGTCTACACTCTAAAATATGTATGGTATTGTACTTTGTATACCATTATTCTTCACCTTTCTCTGGTAGACAGCTTAGAACTTGATCATATATCAGGGAAAAGAAAATACTAGTGTACAATATGTTAGGATTAAATTAAAAAACAAATATAACAAATGAACAAATGGGTAAAATATATCATACCTATCTAATAATGTAATGTTTCTTTTATTCAAAGGAATACAGTTATATAAAACACTTGGAAAGTTCCTAATATTTTTAAATTTGAAATTAATTTAAACAAACTTTACTTAATGCCCAATGAGTCTTAGATAATTTGAGTATGAATTAATTTACTTAGATACCAGTACCTATAATACCCAAGTTTTTCCTGATGTTGTTATGGCTTGTGTTTGAGTGTCCTCCCAAAGCCTCATATGGTCATAGTGTGGGGGACAGGTCTTCAAAGGTGGCTGAGTCTAGCATTTGTGATAGGTTCATTGTCTAGCACTAGGATTGGTGGTGTGAGTGCTGCACCTACCCAGGGGCATGTAGCCAGCATACAACATAAGGGAGGGAAGGAGGCATGCTCTTCTCTTTTGCCCTCTTCACATTTGTCGCTTGTGGCTGCCACCACAGTTGCCCCTTAGCCACGCCACCCTACCTTGGAGCCAGCTGAGTATGATAGCTCCAAAAACTATAAACTAAGTAAACCTTTCTTTTCTTCATTTTGGACATCAAGTATTTTTTCTTGGCAGTGAGAGAAAAGTAACTAAGACAGTTGTTTTTCATCATAAAATCTTATATGATATTCATCAAATAAATATTGTATGCCTACTTAAGTGTGACATGATTCTAAACTCCAAAATGAAATTCAGAAGATCCAATTGCTGATTAGCTGAAAAATACATGGAAGAAAATGAGCACATATAACCCCCTTACCCAATTTCACTATCTAACATTCAGTCACCTACCTTTCATCTAGCCATTTGACAGCAACTTTGGAATCCTTGTTTCTATAAAACAAGAACTATAGAAAGTTAAAAATTAGCATGAAACAGTTTCTCTACTCCTGGACTTGTCATATAGCCTAAGGCATTCCCCATCATCATCTTACAAACATTTCTCACTTGCCCAAAATAGCCTTCAAAGAATTGCCATTTCCAAAATTCCAATGTCTTACAACTTGATATTTCAATTTTCAAAATTCCAATGTACACTTTTCTTCCAAGACAACCTCTTCAAAATTGGTCGAAATATGAGCTTTAATAGGAGTTCTTAAAGTATGAGCCAAGGCCTTTGAAAAGCCTTGGAACTTATCAAAGGGTCTATAGAGCTCAACCTATTTTCATAATATTACTAAGAAGTTATTTGTCCTTTCCAAACTTATTCCCACATGAGTTAACTATAGATTTTTTTCCAGAGGATAGTAGAAAGGATAATGTAACAGATTAAATACAAATGAGAATCTCTTTGTTCTCTATTGAGCCAAAAAGATTTTCAGAAGGTAACAACAGAAATGTTTCTTTCTCAACAAATTATTTTATTTGTAATTAATTTTATTTTCAATTAATTTCCATAAAATTTTATTCTATTCTATTGTGGGATTATTATACTATTTCAAACTTGATTTACAAGTAATATATTTTTATAACTTTTTTAATGAGTAAGAAAATATCAACAAATCTAATCTATCTTATAAAAGATTTTTAGAGTCATTAATAATTTTAAGAGCGTAAAGGACTCCTAAGATCAAGATGTGTGAAACCCTCTGCTTCTAAGCATATCTCAAAAATACATATAGATAGATAGATAGATAATCACATTGACAAGAATAGCATCAACTATTTATTGAGGTTTTTCAATCACCTAGATACTTTATATACATTATATCATATAATCTTCTACTTCATTATGAGAGAGATATTGTTAGATTTTTAAGGGAAATAAATTTCTGGCTCTTGATTGTCAGGATATTTACCCACAGGTAAGAGGAAGCAAATAGGCTTCAAACCAGGAATTAGTATATCAAAATGTTGTATTTTTTATTTTTACCACTCAACCTCAAGAAAAATTTAAAAATATTACAAAAGCACTTGAAAAGATGAACAACATCATGTGTTATTAAGCAAATGTAAATTAAAATGCTGATGAGCTCTCATTTCTTATATACTAGGAGAATGATACATAAGCCAGAAAATGGGAAATGCTGGTGAGAAGGTATATAAACGAAGAAGCCTTTTCATTGCTTATAAAAATGTAAAATAATATAGCCAATTTTGAAAATCTGGCTGTTTTTCAAGCAGTTATGAATTACTGGAAAGGTTTAGAGATTCTAGCTAGAGAATTTGTAGCATGCTGTAAGAGTCACTTGATGAAAGATTCTAATTGGAGACCAGAAAGTTAATAGCAATGCACATGTTAAAGGTCAGGGACAGGAGGTTTCAGTAGGAAATAAAGACTTCATTGGCTATTGGATTACAGTTCGTGCACATTATACTCTGGTAGAAAATTTGTCATCATTTTGCCTATCACCTGATTTGTAGGTCATCATGATTTGAGATTAAGGGTAGAAGAATAATTAATCTGGTGAAGTGATTTTGAGGTAGACCAATGTTCAGACTGTGGCGTGAGTACTGATACTTGCTAATAACCAGAGCTACAGTGAAAATTAGAATAAGAAAGCAGATACGAAAAGTTTGCAGTTTCATCAGAAAGAAGCACCTGCAAAATTGGGGCAAAGGAAAATACAATAGTTGAAAAGATTTGCATTTAAAAAGAAGTTAAGTACTTCACATCAGCCAAATGGAAAAAAATGACTTGAAGATATCTTAGGAATCAGTAAGGTTCCATCTTTCTCAGTTCAAGGGTCCAAAACTATGTATACAGCTTTTATTTGAAAATAGAGCTTCTGTGCTCCCTGCTGGAGATGAACAGTCTAAGGAAGTTGGATTTCTGGAATTTATTTTACCGTACCGGGCCATTCAAGCACTCAAATTCCTGTACAGCTATGATGTAGATAGTAGCAGAGCTTGGCATCATCCATATGGTGGTAGTTTTATGGACTTACAGGTACAAGAGTTTCCAGGTCATGGAGGTTTTAATGGTTGATTGATTGGGTCACCATGAGAATTTTAGATACTTAATGAATTGGCTCAGCAATTCTACACCCCAGGGTATAGAAAACCCATTCTAGGGTTGCTCATCACCTGAATGATATAAAGGGGAAATGAGAAAGAACAGATAGATCTGCTTGTTTCTTAGAAGAAGCTCCAGCCTTTACCTTCAGCTTGGACATTATCTTCTGGTTTTCACTGCAGACTCTTTGGCTTCCTCCGTGAATCCTTCAGCCTCCAAGCACAGACTCTTCAGCCCTGCATCATAGATCTGTAGACCTTGCATGGGACACTGCAGTAGACTCCAGACCTTGCACTAAAACCTTCAGTCTCCAGTGTGCAAACACCCTTTGCACTCTACCTTATCCAACTCTGCGAGTGACCATTGTTAAGTCAATCTTGCAATTTCCTGTGCATTTGTATATCTTATGTTATATCTGTTTCTCCAGTAAAGCAATGACTGGTAGAGGCTTCTGCCCAGACTTAAGTTCTGGGAGGCCAGGCACTGTACTCCAGAGATGATAGTACATTAAGCATGAAGATTGAAGCTAGAAATTCAGTGGAAACACCATGAAGTTGGGGATTCCAGGAATTTCATGCATTGAAGAAAGCTATAGGCTTTGATTGAAAACACTCCATGAAAGGGGCTGTGAGGGCTACAACTAGTAAAGCCATAGGGCTAAGAATGCCCAAGCTTTTCAGCTAATATCTCACCACAACCTGTCTCTCCCAGGTGCTGGGGACATGAAACCACATTTTAATTATGTTAGCCTTGCTTGGTTTCAGCGTCTCATTTCTTTTTAGCCCCTATTTCTCTCTTTTGAAATGGAAATATTTACCCAATGTCATTGTGTATTGGAAGTATTTCACATTTTAATTTTGATAGGATTAAATGTTTGCCACAGGTTCAGAAGACAGATGGCCTTAGACTTTTCAGCAATGCTGGAACTGTAAGATTTGGAGATATTTAGAAATGTTAAGATTTAGACATACTTGTGTAAATGACCTGAATATGAGACTTTTGGGGACCAGATATGGAATGCTATGCTTTAGATGTAAAATGTTCCCCAAAAGTCTTATGTATTTGTAAAGTGACTGAATCATGGAGATGTTATACTATCAGTGGATTCATTTATTAATAAGTTTAACAGCTGAATGTGTTGTTGGGAGGTGGGGCCTGCTGCAGGTGGGTCACTGTGGGTATGACCTGGGGCTGCTGTATTTTTGTCTCCAGCTTCTCCCTTTGCTTCTGCTTCCTGAATGAAGCAGATGGAACAGTTTTTAACCCACCATGCCCTTCTTCAATCCTTTTTCTAACTCAGAAGCAATAGATCATGATCTGCAGCCATGAGCCAAAGTTGCACACGTCAGGAAATTTTTCCTACTGGTGGGAGGGTGGTTATGACAGTTGACCCGGTAAATTCATTTTTAGGTACAGTATATCCAAAACAAATGAAGCATGTGTTGATTCAAAACTTTTGCACAAATGTTGGTAATAGCATTTTTTATAATATACCTAAAGCAGAAAGAACCTCAAATATTCAGTTGATGACTGAGTTCATCAAATAGCATATATCCATACAATGAAGTATTAATCCAATCATAAAAATGACTTTCAGATGCTGCAAAATAGATGGACTTTGAACACATTTTGCCAAATAATGCAATTATAAAGGACTTTAATATATGATTATTTTATAGGGAGTGTCTCAAAACTCCAAATTTAAATTGACCAAAGTTAGATAAGTAGTTGCCTCAATTAGGGATGGAAAGGATGCACAGTGAATAGATATGAAGGATTTTATTGTGGTCATGAAAATGTACCTAACATGATTTATGGAAATAGTTGTAGCTTTTTATAAATATACTAAACATCCTTGATTTGCATATATGAAATAAGTGATTGTGATAATGAAATATACCTCAATAAAGACATTAATAAGATAGTACATGGGTTTACAGACATCTATTTGAAATAACAGTCTGTTACCTATTAATGAAAGAACATATGATTATTGAAGTAGTATTAACCTAGTAGTTGAGTGATACCAAATAATATATGATATATATGTGTATGTCATGAAAACAATAGTCAGAAGTAGTGATCCATTTTCAATAAGGACTTTTATTTCACAGTAAAATTGATTAAAATTTGGAAAAGGTTTCTATGGAAGTTTAAGAAATTGCTATTCATAAATGTTTCTCAAAACTGTTACTCAATACTTTATTTTGAAGTTAGACAGAAGGACTTTTCCTAAAAGAAATCAGTACAACATCACATTTTAGGTATTAAGTCTCACATATCAGCTAACCTGATGACGCAGCCTGAGGTTGTGTTTCTCATCTTCATCCATAGAAGAGAGAATATAGGCGACTGGCTCTACCAATAAAAATGTATGTTTTTATTTTGTTGTTGCTGAGTGAATTAAATGTAGCTGGCACATGTGAAACTCAAGCAGTCTTAAACCCAGTAACAATTGTTGCATGATTACTTAAAGTTAACCTCTGCTTTTAATTCAGAACTGACCCACAGGAGAAGCAATGAGAGAAAAGAAATAACACATACTATGTAGTTGAAGAAAAATATTTTTAAAGTCATTTCAAAATAAGATGGAGAATAACACTTCTGAAACAATACATAAATCCAAATTTAATTTTGTATTATGAACTTAAGAACTATTATTAAATCCTAGAAATCTATAGATTCAGCAAAGATGTTACATTCACCAAGGTTGATTTCCTTCTTTAATGAAAATGAAAGTGAATCAAAAAAGACTCAGAAGGTTAACTTTCACATGGTTTCTATTATATGAGAAACTCAAAATATAAATAACTTAAGAAGAAAATTAAAGAGAGATGCTAAGAAACACAGTTCTGTGCATATGAGAAGCAGGTAGGGGATGGAGAAAGAAATCAAGAGGCAAAAACGTAAAAATGATTAAGACTTGTTATGTACAAGTACCGGTTCCCTAAGAGGATAGTAATTGCTATATTGCAAACATATAGCAGAGAAGAAAAAGAGAAGGAGAATGAAAGGGAAAGAAACAATTATAAGTAAAATGAAAAGATGTAAAAAGATGAGGACAGTAAAGATTTGAAAGATCTCAGCTAGGGTAAATTATCACATGCTTCTTGGTTTTCTAACACTGAAGTTCTGTTTACTTCCACTGATAAGGTCTTAGACACTTTCTTGCTTCTTGAATTCAGTCTAATGACTCAACTCTCATC